>JBBMJZ010406156.1:0-12833 GCA_037833815.1 Zingiber zerumbet
TTTTTCTGCGATGAAAATTATCAAGACTGATTTGCGTAATAGGATGGGGGATGAGTGGATGAATGACAGTTTGGTAGCATACATCGAGAAGGATATTTTTGCTACAATTGAAAATGAACAAATTTTATAACATTTTCAACAGATGAACACTCGTAGGATCCAGTTGTCTACTCTTGTTTGTATGTCTAGATCTGATACTGATGGTTCAAGTATTAAAAAATAATTATTTTATTGGTATGTACATATTTTTATGTCTATATTATTATCATTATCAATTTAGTACTTTTATCTTTTAATATATTTATTTAATAGAAAGAAATTCTTTTAGTCTCTTCTTTGAGCACCTTCTAAAATTTTGTCTGGATCCGCCACTGGGTAGGCGGTTAAGAAGCCTAACATCTTTTGATTACGCGCTCTATTTAGAGAAAACATATATATAAATTTATCATAATTAGAGATTAAACTATAAATACTTAGATGATAATCTGAATATTCTATCATTGTACTATAATCCTAAGGCTTAATACTGTTTTGACAAGATAAATATTGAAAAGGTTAATAAAAATTAAATTTGAGAAATATTGATAACAATAACAAATGTGCACATTTTTAACTAATGATTAAGCCCGTTGATTAATTGTTAAAAAATATGAATAGAAATAAGAGAGATGGAAGGAAAGGTCTCTTATCTGCATGAGACTTTAATCTCACATGAGTGCGGCTGATTTATATTGTATGATAACGATTGAAGTTTTTTTTTTTTTTTAAATCATAACCATGGAAGTTGTGAACGTTTACGAGGAGAAACTATCCCTTATGTCCGAGCCAGCAGAAGGTGCAAATTTAGAATTCAGATGGTACTCAACTAAGGTGACTCATCTCAGTATAATTTTATTGGTATAATTATTCTGGCGTTAAAATTGATCAATTTAACTAAATTTGAGTTAGTTCGAGTTTGAGTTTTGATTTTTGATAATAGGTGAGAGTTAAGAAAGTCCTAACTAAAAGTAAAAAAATGGGAAGTCCTAATTGAAGGTTAGGTAAAGAAAAATTTAAGTAGATCAAAAAGGATCGTATGTTGGTAAAAAAAACCCCTAATTAAGGTTAGGCAAGAGAAACCCCTAACTGAGGTTAGGTAGGGTGTAAGTCTACCGTGTGATTAGTCTTAACTGAGCTTAGACAAAGGAAAATTTAAGTGGGTCAAGGAGGATGACATATTGACAAAAGAAAGTTCTAACTGAGGTTAGACAGGGTGGAAGTCTACCGAATGACTAGTCCTAAATGGAGGTTAGGTAATATGAAACTCCAAGTAGGTCAAGGAGGATCACACTTGGTAATCGAAAGTCCAACGATAAATTAGCAAAGGGAAGTCCAAGTGAGTCATGGAGGATTAGACACTTGGTGAAGAAGTTCTAGTAGATCAAGGTTGATCAAATGTTAGACAATGGAAAATCCTAACAGGTTATAGTTGGTCGGATGTTGGGCCAGGGAATCCTAGACTCAGATCAAGTGAATTAAGATTAAACAATCGATTAGGATAATTAATTAGCCCTAAGTCAATTAATTAAGGTAATCAATTGACCCATCCAAGCAATTAAGGTAATCGATTGACCTATTCCAATCGATTGGAGTGTTATTTTCATGAAGTACAATTACTTTCACACGAGAGTGCTGAATCGATTGGAAATGTGTCCAATCGATTATGCTGTATATCACAAAGAATATAGGCTTGGCGTATTGATTGAGGAAATCGATTCAGTTTTTCTCAATCGATTGGGGCTTTTGTCGCGAGATAACAGAGAGCTTGGGAATCGATTAGGCTATTTTCTCTCGCAAACAGAAAACTTCTGAATTGATTGGAGGTAATCGATTAGAAGCTACTAAATCGATTGGTACAACTGATCAATCGATTACGGATTTGAAAAAAAAAAGTTGTTCTACTGGTTAGATAGTCGCATGATTATGTCACAATTGATTGGGAAGAAAAACTAATCGATTGGGAGGCAAAAAGTAGAAACAACATCTATATAAAAGGGAGTTCGTCTTGGGATTTCGCCGCCGATTCTTGGGTTTTTAGAGGATAAGTGTTGCTATATTTTCCACCACCAAGAAGCAATCTAAAACAAGAAAAGAGTAAGTAAAGCAAGGTTCTTATTGTAAAATCGTTTTCGATTTCATTTGTAACATAGTTTACGTTTCTTGTATGTATTCTCATGTTTGAGCATGTACGAGGCTTCTCCGTTTCTAGGAAGGAGGTTTTTTAGTGTATCTGTGAGTGAGAAGTAGACCCTTGGATTAGTCACTTGAAGGAGAGAGATATCAAGTAAAACTAATGTGTTAACATTACTTTGAGTTTTTCCCTACAAATCATCAAAGAAGCGATTGAAGTTATGCTCCCCCTCTAGCTCTCCACGTGTCCTAACAGACTTGTGCGCTACGAGCATGACCTGTAGCATCAAATGATGGATTAATTAGAGCAAAAATTTATCCAAGTGTATTAGCCTTCATTTTGCCACCCAATCCATTTTGCTACGTACATTAATGCTCATTTAGTTCAATAAGAACAATCAATGCTTAGATGTCCAGCGTGATCTTGAAACACATGTCTTGACGTCTTTCTTTTCCACTTGATTTGACACTTGATAATTCGGCCAAGTTGGCACTCAGGAAGCTCGACACTTGGCTAATTCAGTAGCATCCCAACCCGCTCACTCTTTCTTACTTGATAGCTTAAGATTATTAGTTCAAGTCATCAAAACAGTTAAAATCGAAAATAAATTCTCTATGTCTCAGACAATTTCTTAAACAATCTTAAAACAAACTCGTTTTTGTTAAGATGATCATAAAAAATGTTAATGCTCAACATGTGAAGGCTCCCAATTGAAAATGTTTCAATTAATCATGACGAGAAGAAACCAGAAAAGTTTATTGGGTTGAACTTTAAGTGGTGGTAGTATAAGATGTTTTGGTCTCCCAAGCTGACTAAGGATACTACTAATGTCCAGAGTCCAGGCTATTAGTATAGTGGAAGCATGGAACCATTTTGAATTTTTTATGTTGAAACTACTTCATTCACTATCTTGATGACTCGATGTACGTTGGGTATAGTATAAAGAGAATGACTAAAAAAATATGAGAGTCGTTGGACAAGATATACAAGACGACGGAGGATGTATGGGTCGATTCTTAAACTACAAATGGTTGACTCCAAAACGCTGATTAAGCAGGTCTAAAAACTTCATGTGTTGATCTTGCATGAGATTCACAAGGCATGATGCTGAGTGAAACCTTCTACATGACAACTATCATTGTAAAGCTAACTGGAAGGAAATCAAAGTGGAATGAATAAATGTCAAGAAACTCGTCGTTAGATTTGGCATTAAGAAAGATATTTAACAATTGTCCTAAAAAAAAATTATTCTCTCAGTCAAATATGTGAAAGTCAACATGATGAGTATGGTCAAAGTTCGAAATGAAAGACCCCGAATCTTCCTAGCTAAGTACATGTTTATTGTTAATCAATCCATTTTATTATTAATAACTCGATAATGTAAACATGCTCACGAGAAATTGAGTTGCAGATTAAACATATATAGGTACACATTTCACTTTCACTTCATTGAGAAAATAAAGAGACAATTAATGTGCGACGACATCGACATAGGCATTGTACTCGACGATAAAGTGTCCTGCCGGAGCACCACTCACGAATGTAGTAATGGCGTAGCCCCTCGCCATTCGAAATTTTCCGGTGCCGCCGATGATGCTACGCTCGGTGGCTCCCTCCAGCGTCGCCCGACACGCCACCGTGAGCGAGCTACCGTTGTACTCTCCGTCCGTAAAGACGAAGTTGAGCAGTCCGAGCCAAGCCATCTGGCTGCTAAGCGACACCTCGGGCGCTATGCCTTGGGCCCGCCCAATGAGCTTCGAGTCGGCGGTCGAGCCTTCTCGTAACTCGTCGTCGAAGACCCCAATGCTGCCAAAACCGCCGGGGGTGCTAGTGGTGGAGTTTACGACGGTGATAGCGGTAGCGTTGGGGATGTTGTCGTTCTCGTGGACGAAGAAATGGAGGTGAGTGGTGAAGTCTCTTGCCTGAGAGGTGGCCACAAAGAAAAGGAGAAAGAGGAGCGAAGCTTTGAATGACCAGTAATAAGCCATATCTACTTGAGATTAGGAGACCGATTGATATTGGTGGAGGCCACTTTGAGATATATATATATCAAAGTGCATGCCAACTATTAGGTGATGAAGAGTGCATGCCAACTATCAATCATGTGTAAAAATTATATATATTTTGACTTTATATTTTTGAAATATAATTTGTATGCTTAATTATGTAGTTGGTGGGGAGTCCTATATAAATATAATTATTTATTATTTATTATTTGAAGTTGATGAGATTTTTTGTATATTTTAATTCCAGCATGTGGTAGAAGACTTGTTATTATAATGTTTTTATAATGTCTAGATGCCTTGACTATTAAGTGTCAACTTGTTAAAATAACCGTATTGATAACGACACAACAACTAAGGATTTAAGGTTAGCATGCTCTTCTTGCATATGAATAAGTAAAGGATGTGCCATAAGACGTTGCAAGATTAAGTGGTCGGACTACTACTTGATCGATCTTTACTACAGCTATGATTGCATAATTAAATTAGCTTTTGGTAGGATTGAGTTGGTTAATGTAGGATGGAGTTATTATCATAGGATAAAAAATTAAATTTCAACAAAGTCGAAGGCAAAAGTCCTCCCTCATACTGACCAATTATAATTTCTCAATTTATCTCCTCATAGATGGTCATGGGACCGACCATATGAAACTATTAAGATGATAAATTTCATCTTTTACTATTATAAAAATAGAAATTATCCTTAGAATAAAATAAGCAACAAATAAATAACTATTAATTTTATGATAATTAACGTCAATATCAATGGAGGTTGGCATGCTAGGTTGTTAACATAGTTCAGAATATATTGTCCAGAAAGTGGATGCATTATTCAATTTGACAAATTTATTATGAACACTGAGTAACAATAAAGAATTATAATTTATATATTTTAGAGAATTTTATATTTTATTGATAATTAGATGAAAAAAGGAATTATTTAACTCCTCATGCAACAGATAATTAAAGACCCTTCCGATTCCTTATTGCGGTTTTAACAAGATAAATGGAGAAAGTTAATAAAAATTAAATTTGAGAAATATTGATAACAACAACACGTACGTGTGCACATTTTTAACTAATGATTAAGCCGATGGATTAATAAGTCATTACACATAATTGATATGGTATAATAAAAGCTAGGTAAGCTGGATAACTGATGTTAATTAAAGAATTAATAAGTCATGATCAAAGTTATGATTTTTTTAAAAAGCAAAAAATAATTGATGAATCTATATATTTTAATTAGACAAGCTAAGTGATTTAATTTTTACATTCCAAATTTGACATAAGCACGGGCGGACTTTAAAACAAAAAAAGCTACTAATTACATGTTTATAGCTAATCAATCCATCTTATTATTAATAATTAGATAATGTAAACACGCTCGCTGATCATAAGAAAAGAAATTGAGATAGCAACCACACCAACACACTTGGCTTTATTGTGAACAACAAACAAGCTAAGAGAGACATGCATATATATATATATAATCAATGCATGATATAAGCATCGCACTCGATGATAAGGTATCCTGCCGGAGTGCCACTCAGCAATGTATTGACGGTGAAGCCCCTCGCCCACCGAAATATTCCCGTGCCGCCGATGATGGTTCGCTCGGTGGCTCCCTCAAGCGTCGCCCGACCCATCAACGTGAGCGAGCTGCCATTGTACTTTCCATCCAAAAAGACGATGCTGAGCAGGCCTAGCCAAGCCCGCTGGCCAAGCGACACCTCCGGAGCTATGCCTTGGGCTCGTCCGATAATCTTGGAGTCGGCACGGGAGCCTTCTCTTATTTCGTCGTCGAAAGCCACAATGCTGCCGAAGCCACGGGGGTTGCTGGTAGCAGAGTCTACGACGGTGATAGCAGTGGGGTTGGGGTAGTTATAGTTCTCATGGATGAAGAAATGGAGGTGATGAGTGGCGATGGTGTCTCTCGCCTGAGAGGTGGCGATAAAGAAACAGATCAGAAAGAGAAGAGAAGGCTTGAATGAAGAATAATAAGCCATATCTGCTTCTCAATATGCACAAGTAGAGAATTAGTCCATGAGATGATTGCTACAAAGTCGAGATAAAATATTTTTCTTATATTCTAGTGACTATTTCAAAGGCTAGTAGTCCGGTTAGTAGTCATCCGTGATTTACCTCCTCCGTATTGACCCTGGGACAGATTGACACGGACGCTGAGGGCGAACGTATTCACCTTTTACCACCGCGAGTGACATCTAAAGCGGTCAAAACATATTTTTTTAAAAACTCTCTCTTATATAATTATGTAAAAGTTTACTTTTTTTAATTAAAATAAAATTTTATCTTTCTTCTTCTGTTATTACATGTAATAATCACAATGTAATTGCATACCATCATAGGAAAAAGAGACCAGAATTTTATTTTAATTTAGAAAAAAATATTTATTTTAATTTGAGAGGAAAGAGAAAAAAATTATTATATATAGATAAAAGAGAATTAAAATTTTGGCCTCGGTCGCATGGGATGTTTCCGAATATCATCTCTCCATATGGGATATTATTAAATAATATCCGAATGAATGAGTTGGAAAATTGGAAAGATAAAGTTTGGAGTAAAAGTTGGCCAACACTTTCTATGCGAACGTGAGCCCCATCTACTACAGAATTTTATTTCCTCTCTCCTATTATTACATGCAAATAATTTTTACATAATATCATAGGAGAGAAATGAAAATTATATATATATATATATATATATATATATATAAAGAGATAATATATTGGTCGTTGTTTTTTATTCAACCATGAGTGACATTTGACGTGGTTAAAATTAATCTCTCTCATGTACATTATAAACTTCTCTCTTTTACCTTAAATAAAACTAAAATTCTATCTTCACTCTTATTATTATTACATGCAACAACCACCGCGATTGTTACATATAATTATAAAAAAGAGAAATAAGAATGTTACATATAATTATAGAAAAGAGAAATAAGAATTTTATTTTAATTTAAGAAGAAAAAGAGAAAAGTTATTTATTTTAATTTAAGAGAAAAGATAAAAAAAATTATTATATTTTTATTTTTTTAGTGAGACAAGACACTAATATTTTTATAATTGTATACACTTTTAAGGGTTACAAAAAATTGAGATGGCGCAACTGCTCCACTAAAGCTATACATGGCTCCGCTCCTATTTATAGAAGCTTCTCTGCTTGTAGTGTTGTCAATTCTAATATGTGGGACTAAAGAAAATATAAGATTTTTAATTGATTAATGAGAAAAATTCTTAATAATATATTACAGTTCTTTTATTGTAGACTTCACCATATATATATATATATATATATATATATATATGAGTGAATGAGTTGGAAGGATAAAATTTGAAGTAATAATTGAAGTGTGTGGGGGAAATCAAATATCATTCAAAACACACTGATAAGAAATTATTATATATACCATAAATTTATATGGTCGAATCTTGTAAGAAAATTAATTAAATATTATTAATAATATTTATATATAAAAAATTACTAATTAGTCATTGATGGCCCCTTACGACCGGTAAGAGGGAGGTGAATTACCCTAGATAATAAAAATAAATAAAATATCTTCCTCGAAACTTATAGCTTTATTAAAACAAACATTTGCAAGAAAAAGAAATAAGAAGTAAATTAACTAAAGACAGATGCACAAAAGGATTTATCATGGTTTGCAATCAGAGGATTACTAATCCAAGGAAATTAAAGTTTACTATCAAAATCTCCTTTAGGCGAAAAAGTCTCTTACAATGTTGACAGCTCACACAGTAGTAGAACAGACAAAGAAATCGTTTACAGGTGTTATTATTAAACTCCTAAAATCAAGACTGTATTTATAGTGCTGATCCGAGTGTCTGGAAGGGTTCTGGGCACTTGGAGGTGGACAAAATTTTATCCATGACACAACAGATCGCGACAACTCGGGAAAAGATAAATTTTATAGTCTGGGTGCTTGGACCAGATCCAGGCGCTCGGACCGGGTTGAACCAGTGATCGTCCAGGGTGCGTACCCAAGGCGCCCTGGCTGCCCCAGGTGATTCAGACACCCATAATAGCTCCGGAATCCCGGAGTAGAGTCAACCTCCAGTTGACTTTCTGTCCGGGTCGTCCACTCTGGTCCTGCTCACTTGGGTGATTTCAGCCATCCCGAATAGGGCTCACCCGAATCTATTTTTCGGCCTTTTCGAGCAACCTTCTACTCCGGCTTCTCGTCCCTCGAAAACGCTGTGTGCCTCTTTCTCGTCCGCCGGCGTACTCTTCTGCAGCATCTCGTCACTCGGACGCATCGAACCCGTTGACTCTCTCCCGCGTAATCCTTCTCACTAGTTGCGTCTTTTGGTCGACTTCATGTGGTCCTAAGTTTCTGCACACTTAGACACAAGGCATCAAAAGACAACATGACCTAACTTGACTTGGTTGATCGCATCCAAACTACCATGAGGCACTTACAATCTCCCCTTTTTGATGTGAGCAATCTCAAGTTAAGTTAGGCTAAATCAAAAACAAATATTAGAGAACTTGTAAGTACACATTTTGCATTTAAGAAAAAAAATATGCAAAATCAACCTCCTCCCTCTAGACATAACCTCTAATTCTCCCCCTTTGATCATATTGAAAATAGATGTAAGCATAAAATAAATTAGAAATTCAAAAAAAATCTAAGGGATAAAAATATGGTGACTATCATTTAGAAAAATCATCAAGTTTAAATTTAAAAAATCTAGATTTTTATAATTTATAAACAATTTTTGGAAAAAATAATATTAGAATTATGTTTAATTGTTTGAAAATTTTTACAACAGTGAAGCAGAAATATCCAAAGCTGTGAAAATTTTTTTATGAAATTATGAATTTCATATAAGCAGTAAAAAAAATTATTTTTCTAAAAAAGTTAAATTTTTGAAAAAAATTGTTTAAAAATACTTTTCATGTTAAAAAATCATGATAAATTTTCTGAAAATGTAACAGAGTATCTATTCTTATAGAAAAATAAATGTTTGAGAATTAAATTTTTTTAAAAATTAATATTAAAAATTTATATTTAGATAAATAATTTATAGAAAATTCACCAACAGTCAAAAAAATTTTAGATTTTTTTTTAGATGGAGAAATTGATATAGTTTTATAAAAAATAAAGTTAACAAAGATAACCCTACAAAATAATTTTAAATTAAAAAAATATGAATTTTGTTAAAAAAATCATAAAAAATAATATAATAGTAAAATAACTTAAAAAAAATTCTGTAGATGAGTATTGAATTCCTCTTTCTCAAAAAATTAGGATTAAATTTATTTCACACAGAAATTATACGAAAAAAAAATATTTTGTCAATTCTAAGTAAGAAAAAAATATTAAACTAATTCAAATGTAAGACATGCATAAAAATTTAATTCAAGCATGAGTTTGGAACTCAAAATAGACTCTTTCCTACTGAATTAATTAAAAAAATTCTAGGGATATATTTTGGTGAAAACTATTAGGGTAGATTTGTAGCTAGAGGAGGGGCCTGTTACGCTCGTTGTCTTGCTTCATGATGATGATATGCAGCGGAATGAACCATGAAACACACTTACAACCCTAACACAAATGATTTACTTGGTATCTACCTCAAGAAGAGGTGACTAATCCAAGGATCCACACACGACGCACTCTCCACTATGAAAAATACTCCTTCTCGATAATTATCGAATGCAGAGAAGCCTTGTACAAACCCACACAATAAGATACAACACACGCAAGAAGAAAAATACAACAATACAAAGTAAAACCGCTTCTTGATTGACCTTGTTGTTGAAGAACGCCTCTTGAACCTTGGAAGTGCAATAACACTTGTTCCCAAGAGCTTCCAAGAACTGGCGGCGAGTGTCGGAGAAGATCACGTGAGCTAGAGAAGGAAGGGTTTCAGCGTTTGAACTCTTTGTCACCTTTATACCTGCGCTTCTTAAGGATACCAATCAATTGGGGCTCCTACCAATTGATTGCCATGTCAGATCCCAGCGATCTCAACCATACAAAACCTGCAGCCTGCGCAACGGTTGTATCCCAATCAATTGACCAATCGATTAGGGAGGTTTGGATCAATTGTTCGATTAATTCATTGTGCCTTTGTGCTGTCACTGGAAACTCCTGAATCGATCGATCGATCGATTCAGTGTTTATCGCAACTCGTGCGATTTTCAGCCTCCAATCGATTGGCTGATCGATTGGCGATGCCTAATTGATCGGCGGATCGATTGAGGACCAATCTATTTACGAGATAAACACCCCCAATCCATTGACCGATAGATTGGGCTACTGTTTATCACAGCATTCTCCCAATCGATCGGCTGATTGCTTGGGCTATGGTCCAATCGATCGGCTGATCGATTGACTACCCTTGATTTGCTTAACTCAAGCTTAAGGGTCCCCAATTCCAACATCCAGTCAACTATGATCTGCTGGAACTCCTCATGCCTAGCATTCAGTCAACCTTTACCTGCTGGGACTTCTTCACCCAGTGTCCGGTCAATCCTTTGACCCACTTGGACTTTTCTCCTCGTGTTAAGTGTCCGATCAAACTTGACCTATTTGGACTTACCATCTCGTGCCAAGTGTTCGGTCATCCATGACCCACTTAGACTTCCTTCCACCAGATGTCCGGTCGCCCTTGACCCATCTGGATTTTCTTGTGCCAAGTATCCAGTCAATCCTTTGACCTACTTGGACTTCTCAACACTAGGTGCCCGGTCAACCTTGACCCACCTGGATTTTCACGTGCTTGGCTTCACTCACTAGGTCTTTCCTTCTGCCTAGCTTCACTCACTAGGACTTTCACCTAGTTTCACTCACTAGGATTTTCACCTGGCTTTACTCACTAGGATTTCCCACTGCCCAGCTTCACTTACCGGGACTTTTCATCTGCTTGACTTCACTCACCAGGGATTTCACCTAAATTCACTCACTAGGATTTTTACCTGTCTTCACTCACCAGGATTTTCCCTTGCCTAACCTCTAGTTAGGACTTTCCCAGTCAAGTATCCGATCAACCTTGACCTACTTGTCTCTTCTTCTCATCAAATTGGTTATCCCTTGACCAGAGGGAAATTGCACAAATAATCTCCCCAATCAGACGATTGCATATGCAATCTCCATGTATTGTCAAATATCAAAACTCAAACATTAAGACTCAAGCTTGAGCCAACTCAAGTTTAGTCAACCTGGTCAACCTGACCCAGGGATATTGCACCTATAATCTCCCCCTTTTTGATGTTTGACAATACCTTTAAGTTAGGCTAATCCCATAGTCTCAACTTTCTCTTCATGCCAATACATGAATGAGGGTTCCCTTCATTTTCTCCCTTTCTTAGAGGGCAAACTCTCCCTTTGGATAATGAAGGCATAATTTAGACCCTACATTCTCCCCCAAACTTTCCTAGAGGGGCAAAGGCCTAATTTAGACCCTACATTCTCCCCCTATTGGCACACATAAAAAACTCTCCATCTGAAGAGTTACTCGACATTGTTCACAACCTACCATGTTAGTCACAACATCACAATGAAGGTCTCATACCTTTCATTGTATCCAATGCTCATCCTTGAACATTAACCTACTTCATAATTCTCATCCTAGAGCATACATCATTCCACTAATAAAGGTCTCATACCCTTCATTGTAGCCAATTCTCATCCTTGAGCATTAATTCTAACGAAGGTTAACCACCTTCCATAGTGTTTGAAAATTTTATTTTCATGTCCTTAAAGAGTAACTCCTCCTAAACATATGCTCCAAACTTATGTCATTGCACCAACAATGACTTAGAATCCCTAAACCTTTAGGAAACCTAAAACTTGAAGTTTTGAGGTTTAAACGATTTAAAAATTGAAACCAACCTCATCCTAAACTTCAATTTAGTGTTCCTTAACCATTTTGCCTTGTTTTCATCATGAAAACTACCCTTAAATGTATAAAATATATTCCAAGGGGTTAGGAGTGGTTAAAGAGGCTAAAAATGACTTAAAGTGCTGATATAAGACTTTCTCAGCCAAAATCTGCCTTTTCAATCAATTGGGTTGGGACTTAATCGATTGACACTGTTTCAATCGATCACCTGATCGATTCTGCGAGCTTCTGTTCCAGGAGAAAGCGCTTGAATCAATCCACTGATTGATTCAGGCAGGAATGAATCAATTGCTGATCGATTTAGTGAGCTTCTGCTCACAGGAAAACTCTTCTCAATTGATCGCCTGATTGATTGAGACACTCCAATCGATCGGGTGATCGATTGAAGGTCTGATTTCCTGAAAGTGAATTTCAACCAAAATTCAGAAATACCCTAAAATTGCTATAAAATTCTAAAAATAATGAAACTTCCTGTAGACATTATTTAGAGTATATACTATCATAGAAAAATAGTTTTCTAAGAAAATACATCTTATTTTCAAAGATTGATATAAACTTAAAAACTTGCAAAAACTTTAATGTTTCTTCCAAGTTTGTGCTTAACTTTTCAATGATGATTGCTATCAAAAGATAGCCTTCACCAATATTTTCTAAAGTATATTTAAAATGATCCTCAAAACTAATTTCCAACCATGTTCTTTGGGCTCAATGCACATGACTTGTACATTAGCTTTCCCAATGATTGGAGTACACATAACTATGTGT
>JBBMJZ010406166.1:0-12832 GCA_037833815.1 Zingiber zerumbet
AGACAACATTTAGATTTGCATATGACATTGTCCACAGTCCACATGAAACAAGGGATACCGAGGAATCCGCCTAGTGGTGCCTAGTCCTTAGGCGTTCTATTCCTAAGAAGCCATGGGTTCGAAGTGTGGAGGACAAACTTACTGTCAAGTCATGCGACCTTCTAGATGCTGGCACAGAGGCATCTTCCCACCAAGGACAGAGAGAATTATCGAGAGGATCGACAGTGTACAAGTGCGGGAGAGCATCTATTCTTTGGTTGCCCCCACCTGCTATTGCTGGATTATGGAGGAGGATTAGAGATTGACTACATATGACACTGAGATGTCCACCTACCGGAGAGCAATGAGAGTCTTCAGTAGACACTACCGTGGTAGCAAGGTGTTGACAAAGGCTCGTCATCTAGCTTTATCATCTGTTATTTATTATGAATAACTAGCTAAAAACTCTAGTTTCTTTGGTGAGGGACAATTAAATATTAAAAGGATTTTCAGGAGTGTGCAACTTCATATATACCGATCCTTGTGAGTTTTACTTTGATCTCTGTCAGATATGAGTAACTCCTAAGGAATAACTCCTGTACTCTTGGTTCGTACTATACAATTTTTTACTTATCAAAAAAAATAAAGGATAATAGTTCCAAACTACAGGCAAGCAAATATTTGGAAAATAGGAAGGTACCACAAAAACTAGCACAATTTCTTGGAAGGTAAATTATTTTTTATTAACATACTTTATGTAGTGCAGAGCCTCTAAACAGAAGATTGTCAGATCCACTAATATGCTCATTGGTCTTACTGAACAAAATCTCTGCAAAGGACCGTCCTCCTGATATAGACTGCATTATATCATCAAAATGTATAATTAGTCATCAATTAGGAAAAAAACTAAGTTAATGTTACATTAGAGATTGAGTTAGGTCAGATAGAGAGTAACTAAAATACAAACTGGTGTTTGCCTTATCATTTAGGGAAGATGATGCTTTTATTTAGGCGTTTCATCCAATTTCATGCACTCATGCCAATTCAAGACTTTTATTTGCTATATAATTTCTTGCCCTAAGTTACATGAATTCAATCATTGTTATGTTGATTGCTCCGCACTTTAAGTTAGAACTATTGCTGCTGAACCTGATAAACTATGACCCCCTCAATCATTAAATCAATTTTTTGTTCACATCCTGCCTAGTGGTTGTACATAATAAAATAAAACAGACATTTGCAGGTTCACAAATATTTCACTGTCTAATCTGTCTTACAATGTTGTTTAAATTTTCCTACTTAACAAGAGAAGCAAAAATATGGTCATTGGTCATTAGTCATTAGTTGATTGTAGAGCCAAAATATGGTAGGTAAATTATGGTACATGGCCACAAGTACCAAACTGCCCACAATTTGATTACTGCTAGTGACCCAGGCTAAAAGCCATGACTGAAACAGTAGGAGAAAACTCATCTATGACAAGGATCTTATTTGATGCAAAAGAATGGACTTCGTTTCAGAAACATTGATGTGAACTGGTAAGATTTATAGCAATATAGGTTAATCTAGTTATAATTGGAAAATATTCTTGAAAGCACAGAAGGTTCTCATCATCAAATAGTATGGAACTTCAGTTTGATAATCCAAAACCAAATAAATTGAAGAATAACTAGAGAAATAAGCTTCAAAGAGAAAATTAGATAACATAGATACCAAGCTCATCAGAGCCTATGAGACACAACAAGTGCTACCTGATTATGATTCTCAGCATACAAGAGCATATTATGTCTGTTTAGCTGATTGCTCAAAAGTACACTCACAATCTGCACTAGACATATAGGTAAATTGTTAGATTAGGATACAAGTTAGAAACAACAGTTATCCTATGAAACAAAAGTAAACAATAAAAGTTATCATTCTAATTCTGATGAAAGATAATTCCAATGTATATATTATTAAGACATTTTGTGTATTATAAAACTCAGTGAATTGGAACTTTGTTTAACCATGTATACAATAATATCAAATGGTACAGGTGACATAAACAACTCACAGTGAAGGGCAAATTTTGACCCAATTTCATTGTGGGATTATAGTCAATGCTATCACAGGGTTTGGTTTCTTTGCATCAATCCCCATTCAAGGCTATGGGTTTCATAGTGCGACAAAACCCTAGTTTCCTCTTCCCATCTCTATGTATAAAATCACAATTTTATATTTCTTCAAAACCTTTTCTCCTCGACCTCCTGCCAATGTCATGGAAGCCTAGCCACAAAACTCTCCTACCTTCGTTAAATCAGCTTGTGATTTCTTGCTTGCTCAGCTTCCTCCCTAAAATTTGTGTGTGATTTGCTGCCCACCCAATTCTCATAGTTAGCTCTTGCTCTCTCGTACCTCACTCATCGTGAATGAGTAAAATGCTGTTGGTTTCTGTTAGAATAATTATAGGGGTATTTTTGTCTTTTGGTGTATATCTTCTTTCCTATATAAAGGTCTAACTCGTGGTTCCCAAGATACGAGATTTTAAATTTTTACTTTAAACAAAAACAAACAAATTGAAATTCCTCCTCGACTATTATTATGAAAAAGAATATATATACATCAAAGACTCCTTAAAGACTAATGTCTATCTTACAAAAGAAATTAAAGATTATTTAAAAATCAATTGGATCCTAGTTTAAATTCAAGAGATTTATTGTGCAGGTCTTATTTGAAAATAAAATAAATGACAGTCTTAAATATCAAAGTCTCACACTCTATTTTATTTTTGATTTTTCTCTTTTTAATTTAAAATAAAAAAGGTGAATGATTAAGATAGATGACATAAACCTTTATAACTACAGAAAAATCTAAAGGATAAGAAAGCCAAAAATTAAGACAGAGAGCTTGATGGTCTACCCACGAAATACAATGCATGCAACTTTGTGATAGGGAATCACTAGCCAAACACACACCTTCACCTTTGGAATTAATAACCAAAAGGTGAACTACAAGGTTCTTCCATAGAGATGACCATTTTTCTTGTGGGAGTAGTATCAAACGAGTGAGAGCTCCTGAAAAGGATTGCTTTCAAGAGGATCAATCAGTCTCCACAGTCAGTAGGGAAATATTCAAAACTCCATTGTCTAGCACGGCCAGGTCATGTTGGCTACTGGAAGGTCCATCACACAGTCGTGCTACGGAGCATGGACAAGCTGTAATTTGCGTTGGAACTCCATGATCAACAGAAATTCAGTCAATGGGATTTGCTAATGACTGATTTGCATTGGCAACTCGTCATTTTTGATAAGGTAAGGAATTTAGTTCATTAGCTTTGTGCTAATATTTTACCTATAAATGTACAGAATTATTGTTGTACCATTGTGTCTATTGTTGACTCTCAAAAGTCATTAATTTGCTTTGCTAGTATGTACTATTGCTATGCTTTTGACTAATTTGGCTATAATAAGTTATTTTCATATTTGTTTTATAATAATGTTGTATTGACAACAATGGTGTGTTTCATTCATGCGTCACTCAAAAATCTTAACCTATATTTTATTTGCACCCCTAAGCTATCCTATTACGTATTGAACTAGATATGATGTATCAAACCTTATTTTCTTGCTACTCTTTGATTATTATCAAGTTACTTATCATTACTCATGCCTACTGGCCCACCTTAGCATGATCTATTTTTGTCGTGACGATTAATCACATAGAATAACAAAATTGAAGTTACATTATGAGAGAAGATTTGTAAGTAGATTTGCAAATTCCTTTTGTTCTAAAGCTTCTACAAAATCCTTGTTTGATAAAAGAGCATTATATTTGTAATAAGGAAACATACATTGTATTTACTCCAACTTGAGGATGAGTTTAGAGTATTTCTTATGTAAATCCAAGCATGATTTGAAATCTCATACCATATCTTGCTACATGGTCAAAATATATCATGTTGCTAAATTATTGAAACCTGAGGGTTTGAACAAGGGTGATCTACCACTTAGTCTTTGCATGGGACTTGAATGTTATATTTAAGAGGGAGAATACTTCACTGTTACTTTCAAAAGTAGACACTTGCACCATGTGTATAGGACACAGATATATTGCCCAATAACTAAATACCCATTGTATGACTTAACCTATAGTACATTTAACTATTGACAGAAATAACTCAATGATAATTCTAATATATGGTTCATTATTCTCACTCGTTTTAGATTTACTTGGCTAGTAATTGCTGTTGAGATTAAGAGTGTATGCATTAATTTCCTAAAACATAGTACCTCATAGAGCAGTAAGGTAATTAACAATAAATGTAGATAATCATACCGTGTTCCCAATCAGGGATCAAGTTGTTGGAGTTATTTTTATTAATATCATTGGTGCTTCTATTTTTTCGATGCTTTTAATCAAGTTCATGTGAAGTGTCTTTCAAATTATAATAGTTATTGTTCAATTTGTCTAATTAGACTTCCTCACCCAGTTTGAGGTTGATGATAGTATTTGGAGAAAGGAAGAATGGAAGATAGGAGAGGTGTGCTTTATTCATGGAAATGATTTCTGAATGCCTTGGATTTTCAGTTTTTCTTATTTTTTTTTTTAGTTTAATTTTAAGGATAGTGATTGAGTTGTCATTATGCCTTAGCATAACTTTGTCTTCAAATATGAATGTGTTAATCTAGAAAACTTTGTTCAACTCTTACAAAAATTTGTAGTGCATTTGGTCCATAGGAATATTGATTCTATTCCTATTCCAGATGAATGTGTTCCTAGTTTGGTTGCAAAAATAAACTTGGAACACAAGTTCTCATTGAACTGTAATTCCTAAAATATTTTTCTTTTCTTTTAAGAATGGTTATTCTTTATCTACTTCATTTTTCTAAAATTATTAAAAGGATATTTATTTTAAATAAGCAATTAGATTGAATAGGTTGAGCACTAAAGCTAATCAAACTACTTGATTTCTGAATTGATTGACCAATTTGGATGTGTAGATTGAGTTAGTTGTGATTGTTAGTTTTGGTCGAGTCAAGTGGGCTAGATGGGTTTGATTGTCTAGATGAACCTGTCGTATTGAGAAGTTCAGATGGTCTTGACAGGCTTTAGCCTGTCTAAACATGCTAAGAAAGTCAATAAACTAAGCTAGGTAGGTCCAGTTGAATGAGTCAGTTGGGTGAATGAATTAGTCAAACCTAAAGGGAGGACCACTAAGTCAGTAACTTGTGATTAAGTTGGTTGAGTGGGCACATTGGATTCATGAATCACATTGGGCTTATTGTGTGAGCTAGACAAAATGAACAAATACTTTCATGAAGAGATTCTTAAAAGAATATATATTCCTTCCATTCCTTGTCCACCATTCCCTAGCTATTCAATTCCTTGGCTATTTCATTCAGTGAACTGGGACACGAGTTTGTTTTTTTTTAAAAAAAAATCTTTGTTTTTAAGTAAAGCAATTTGTTCAAATACTGATAGCGATTGCTAATGCATCTTCAGCTCCTTAATACATTTGCATAAGTTCAAAGAGAAAGAACCCTTTTCTTCCAAGTTTGATAATTTTCTTGTGCCAATGTTGATCTTCTCTACCTTCTCATCAAATATGGCATTCGTTTCTCATATAGTTTATGTCTCCAGATTCTTGAAAGACTGCCTCCAGACGAAGTATGTCGACAATATTACTACTACAGAGGAAACGAAGATTTCCTTATCCTCACGGGTTCAAATGCTTTCTCTGCCAAGTGCTGCTTTCTCCAAGATGTGGGAGGATGTTCACTTTCTAACTTAATGTGATTAAGCATCAGGCGTCAAAACGGTAATCTTTGGAACTCTTTGCTCCATCAAACACTTCCGAGGCCATGCTCCTTTCAAGCTGAAGTTCTTCGCATAAAAACTAAGTTGCTCATGAAGAACCTCTGCCAAGGGCATACTGAATTTGATTCTGATGCACAAGGTTTTGAATCCATTTCTAGATTTTATGCTCTCTATTCTGAAACACAAGGTCATGAAGAATCTCTATTTGCAAGTTTTCTGTCTCTGTTTTATTTTCTTGATTTATTATTGTAATTAATATATATATTTGATGCAAAATTAAAGATCTTTGGTTAAAAAATAAGTTATTATTAGGATCATCAATTTATCCTATGCCGTCATTTCTATTGTGACTATGTTTGTAAATTTTCATAGGGAGATGGACGTTGGAATAGTTTGAAGAATTTTTCTTTATTGCAATATAGTTCTATGATCCCTTTCAAGATGCAAAATAATTTAGGATGTGACAAATTCGAGCCTTAAAGATGACTCGACCTTCAAATAATATTTTTTTAATGCATTTGTAACTTTCAAATCTCCGTAACTATTATTAAGTTTTAAACTTTTTAAACTAGTAAATTCATATTTTAATTTAAAATCGATTGTTCATCTATTTAAACAATCTATTTTCTACAAGTTGTTATTTTTTTAATCTAGAGCAGACTAATTTTGGAAATGACTGGATTGAACCTACGGAAGTTTTTCATCGATCAGAGAGTCTATCGAGAGGTACTCATGGAAGTTCATCTAAATAGTCAATATTCTTTGTCTCATTTTTCACTAGAGGGAAAAATTCGTTAGTGTGCTGTAGCTAAGACTTGTACCTTAGATTCCTTAATTATTCATTGAAGGACATAACCATTATATTATTGTCTTGAGAGCCAAGTTATTGTTAACTTGATAGTGTGGTAAATTACTGATTTACTCATACAACCCATTCAATCTACTTTAGCATTGCGTTTAGCCACGTAGATGATAATCATCATTCGATTGAAGTCAACATCACAACTAGAGGATTGAGTCTCAATTTCGATGAAATAATGAATAAATTTTTACGATTGATTTCAAAACACTGGAATTGAGTATTTCTCAATTTACTATGATAGTTGGTAATAAACTTTCATGCTGACCTCCAAAATTAATCGACATAAAAATTAAGATGAAACTTCTTTTAGTTTTTTTTTTATATATATTCATGCTTTTATACAAACTTTTTCAAGTTTAATCTTCTTGAGCTTCCACGTCTTTGACATTTCGTCAAACACTTTCTCCTGGGTAGATTATGGGATTATTTAGTGGTTTCAAGCCTCGAGTGCACTAGAGACTTTTCCGGTGGAGAGCTTCCCTAGATCCCTCCCTCGAGTGCACTAATGATATGGTGGCGGTGTTATCTTTTGCTTAAGTTTTTTTAATTAAAAAAAATCAAATAAATTTTGACCTAAATCCAAAAAAATCTTTGCTTTTACCAACGATTTTAATAAAAATATTATCAGTGGTTGAGTTAAATTTTATTAGATTTGTTTAATGGTAATTGCTCTAATAAACTATTAAAGCAAAAAAAAAAATGAAATTACATCATTGTTAAATTTGTTGAGAAAATTTTGGAGATATAATTTCTCCCTTAAATTAATTCTCGATCCATCAGTCAATTATGGATCTTAATTAGTTTTGTTTTGAAATAAATTGATCATGTTGAACTGAAACAAAATGTCAATTTATCGATCCAAATTAATTTGACCGGGTTGATGGACGTCAATGTCCTGATAGTAGAAATCAACATCGTTGACATGGACTCTATTTCTAAATTCAATTCTTATATCCCATAAGAAACATTAAATAAAAACTAATTGGAACTAATATTAGCTTGACATGCAAACTACAAAATAATGATTAACAATGAAAATACTAATAGTGAAAGGGAAGGAATCAATTTATGTACCTTTTTTATATTATATTATATTATATTATATTATATTATTTTGTTTTGTTTTATTTTATTTTATTCTTGAAAAAATAGTTGATCCTAGATAATAGATTGTTTTTAAAATTATATAATATTATTATGCATTTTTTATTTTTATTAATCTAAAAGATTATGATAATTTATATGATAATACATACTAAATCCATATGTTTCACAGTACAATTATAATATGGAAATTAATTTAGCACATTGTTGTCATATTCTAACCAAATTCAAATAGAATTTGAATATGAAGTAAATATCAAAATTTTATTAAGATGTACCAGTCAATAATAACAATGCACCCTAATTCATCGTAAATAGTCCTCTCGGGACGGTCTAGTGGCTAGCATATGAGGTGTTGACATCATGATGTCTGGGGTTCAAATCTCAGCTTTACCGAGATAGAATGTCTCCCTTATGTGCTAGTCACTATTCCCTCCTCCGTGTTGACCCAGTGGATGAAGTCAGCGAAATTAGCAGGGAAGCACCAATGGATGAAGTAGGCGAAATTGGCAGTGTCTGCCGCCTGTTGCTCCGCCGTCAGCTGCTTCCCCTAACGCAACGCGTGCGCCTCTTTCTAGTACTCAGACATCACCGTTATGTTCATGAATCTTACTGCATCTTCTTCCTGTTCAACCTCCTGATCATGTTCTACGCCTTCGCGTATAGCTAGTCCGTTCCCACCACCAGCGTCCGCGTCTGGTTCGCTGCCACCGCCGACTCCGTCTCCAACATGCCCTGTATCCCCTTGGATTTTTCCAATCCATGCTACTGCAATATACGTTACCAACTCAATGTATGCTTCGGGTCGTACGTCGTTATATAAAAAAAAAGAAAAAATAAATAAATAAAGAAAAAGAAGGCAATATAGCAGGGATTTGTTTGAATTAGTTGGCACAAGCAGAGACCATTCTATTCTTTTAACTGCACTTTGGGCAATGTTTATTGTAAGTTTGGGGGTTTATTGTTTTACCTCCTGATTTTATCTTTTTTTCTTCCACCGAAACAACTCCTTTGCCATCAACAATAATGAAATGGGCAAGAAGTTTTGAGTCACTCGCATTGCCTTGTGCAAAGCTTCGCCTCAACATTTCATTTGATAATAAGTAGAAGAAAATATATCCTTTAGATTCGGTCATGTACAATCACCTAATTCGTATCTTGGCCTGACTTTCACAGCTATCTCACCACTTTCACCACCCACCTTTTCTATGCAATATCAAATAGGCCACTGGAGGGGCGGGTAATAAAAATAACTTTAACTTTTTAAAGAAAAACGTACCTAAAAAATAAAAATGCTTTTGAGTTTAATAGCATAATGGAAATGTGAAATTGAGCATAATAGAAAACGGAGATGTTTCTTAGTTGTTAGCACAACGGAAATGTAAGCTAATAAAATATAAATAATAAATGTAATATGGAAAAAAAAAACAAAAAAGACTTAAATATTTAAGTGGTTCAAAATTCCCGATTCCTAATTAGGTTCACCTAATGAACTCTTCTTAAAATGAGTTCAATCTGCAAAAATCACTATCTTTCACCTTCTCAAAAATCTTTTAAGAGGATAAAAAAACCTTTCACAAATTAATACTATTACAAAAGATATGAAATAAGTGTAGCAATAGACATTAAAAAAAAAAATAGAAAGACCCTACGCTCAAGAAACTAAAGTGAAAGACAACAAAAATGAAACAGGGCTGAGAATAAATTATACAAATATTATCATTTTTGAAGTGTCTTTATAAGTCGTATTTGTAAAATGAAATTAGGCATCGTCAATCAACTAATCCACTACGTCTTTTGACTTTTGTGTAGTAGTAGGGTCAACAATGATTTAAGTCGGCTGCTATGGCGACACTAAGTGTGTCCTTGGCCTAGAAAAACAAGGAGGGAGACCTTTCACTTTTCACTTGCTTCATAAAATAACGGCATGAGAAACTCTGCTTATAACTTAGTGTTAGGGTATAAGAGTTTAGAAAATTTTCTCCAATTGAAGGGTCGAAGGATACGAGAACCCCGCTTATAACTTGGTACTAATGCACAAGAGTGGAAATTTTCCTCCGCCATATGGAACGCCACTTATAACTTGGAGTTAAGGCATAAGAGTGGAAATTCTCCTCTACCACAGGGAACTCTGCTTACAACTTGATGCTAAGGCACAAGAGTCTAGAAATTTACTTCCGACTGGAAGCTCGAAAGGCACCGAGAATCCCGTTTATAATTTGGTACTAAAGCACAAGAGTCTGGAAATTTACCTTCGATCAGACGGTCGAAGGGCACAAAGAACGTCATTTATAACTTGGTGCTAAGGTACAAGAGTCTGAAAATTTTCCTCTGATGGGGCGATCATAGGGTGCGGAGAACCTCGCTTATAACTTGGCACTAAAGCACAATAGTCTGGAAATGTATAACTTGGCACTAAAACTGATTTCGAATTATTGTTGATTATGAAATATGGATTTGTAGCACCTAAGGATCAGCAAGGAGCCGACAAAGAAGAATATCAGTGGTTGAAGGAGCAAATCGACTTTGTAGCAAATGACAAGGCAGAATTCCATCTACTGAGTATTTTACCACCACAAGAAGTCAACCGGATTAGAGCCTACGAGTTATCCAAAGAGCTCTGGGAGAAATTCCTGAAACTACACGAAGAAACCTCAAAACTCGCAAGACGAGATCTACTCCGGAACCAAATCAGCAACCTCCGGATGGAAGGAGAAACAATCACACATCTACACTTGAGGATTAAAGAGTTGATCATCGAACTCACAAATCACAGAGAAAATGTAACAAATCGAGATTCGTTAAGGTACACTTTAAATTCTTTTCCAAGAACACCCGAGTGGACTTCGATAGTCAACTCGTTCTACATCTCTAAAGACCTCGAGGTTAGTACCTTAAAAAATTTATTTTCTACTTTTGAAATTTATGAATCAAGATGTGCATGTCTAAAGAATAAAGAAGAAAAGATGCCTCAAAACCTAGCACTAAAGGCTAACTAGAAAGGTGAACCAAATTCATACATGTCACTTGACGAAAACGAAGCCACATTTATGATAAGAAAATTTGATAAATTCCTTAAAACTAACAAATTTAATAAGTCGCGGGCTAAGAAGTATTTATGGAGCAAATGAAAGGTGAGATATTATAACTGCCAAGAAGGGTATATAAAGGACCACTGCACAAAACTGAAGGACAAGGAAAAGAATAAAAGATCGACTCAGACGAAGCACAAAAATCTAAAGGCAACGTGGGATCAAACGTCGTCATTTAAATCAGAAATTGTAGCCTACACCGGACTTACACTGATGGTAAGTCACCAAGAAGATAATGAAGTGAGCTAATTCGAAATAAGTATTGAGAGCATCGACGAAGAGGGAGGAGCCACTTCAGAAGAAAGAAGCTATACAGAAGGAGCATCATATAAGGAGATCGACAAGATAAGTCAAGTACGATCTCTATCTCTTGACAAATTATATATGTTTATTAAAATACTTTCAAAAAAATCTTGTCATTTAGAAATTGAAAATAAAAAATTTAAAATGGAAAATAAAGAATTAAAAATAACTTTAGCAACATCCTGTCAATTAGAAGATTTTAACAAGTTACAAATTGAAAATTTAAAATTAAGGGATCAAATAGAAAAACTTGAAAAGAATTAGTTTCAAAATTCTAGGAACAATCAAGAGCTAAATTGGTATTTCAAATGTCATAAGCGCCAAATTAGAAAAATATTAAGAAAATTTATTCCTAGAATGTATCTGATTAATTCAGCAGGAAAACCTATATTAGGTTCCAAAATAAAACTTAGATTAAATCTTTATACATATTTTAATATTAATTTTCTATAATTTTTTTGCATATTTAAATTTGTCAAAATTTTCAAATAAATTATTTTGTATCCTTTTTATTCAAAATTAATTAGATCTTAATATTTCTATAAAAAAGGATTTTATCACTTATCTGTAAGAAAAATTTTGAAATGTTTTGACTATATATTATTTTTTATAAATTTTTCAACAAAAATCATATCTTAAAAATTAAAATTATTTCATAGTTATTTTTTAAAACTTTTATTTTTTTATAATAAAATATCATGTTCTCTATCAAAGTAAACTTTTTCAAAATTTTTTATCATTATTTACTTTTATGAATTTTTTGTCAAAATATTAATTTTAATATTAAAAATTTTTACACATTTAATTTTTAAAAATTTATTTTTTCTAACAATATAATTTCTGTTTGACATACTAGGAAAAAATCACACGAATTTTTGAGCTTAGAATCTATTTGTTAAGATTTTTTTTAAATGCATCTCTTAGTAAACAATAATTATTACTGTATATATTAATTTTGTTAATTTGTGAAAATTGTATCACCATTTTGGATGACTATGTTTAAAAATTACAAAAAAATTTAAAATTATTTAGCAACTCAAAATAATTTTAAAATTAATTCTTTTAAAATTGACTTTTAAATCACAAAAAATTAGTTTTTCAAAAAATAATTCCAAGAATTATTTTTTTAAGTGTTAGTCACTATTTATGTAATCCTTAAAAATTTTACCCCTATTTTTAATGTGATCAAAGGGAGAGATTTATAGATTAAATCTAGGGAGAGGTAACATTTTACATATTTAATGCTTAAATTTACTTTACTATGTTTGTTTTTCTCTAGGAGAAATTGTAAGTACCGCGTGGTAGTTTTAGTGTGATCAATTAAGTCAAGTTAGGTTTTATTGTGTTTGATCCTTGTGTTTAAGTGTGCAGAAACTTAGGAGCACAAGAAGTCGAGCGAAAGACACAACTAGGAAGAAGGATGACACGGGAAAGAGTCGACGGATTCGGTGTGTTCGAGGGACGAGGTACTGCGGAAGAGTACACTAGCAGATGAGAAGAAAGAGCACGGGACAAAAAGTTGGAGCTGAAGATTGCTCAAGGAGAAGGTCGGAAGATGGGTCTGGGTGAGCGCCCATTCCGGATGGCCAAGATTATTGGTTGCTACTCGGAATACCTATCGGTTCCCCTGTACAAAAATTTTGTACAAGTACTGAACCTTTCCTAGCTACCATGTGTTCTTTAAAAGTTTAACTTG
>JBBMJZ010406213.1:0-12830 GCA_037833815.1 Zingiber zerumbet
TCACGGCTATGATCTGACCGTAAATAGGAGTGACACATCTCCTGGACTATAAAAAATTGTCCAAGTGATCCTAGCTCCTTGGGAAGGGTTCAGGATTATCATTTTTTACTATAATATTTATATATATTTTTAGATTATATATATATATATTAATAATTTAAATATCTAATTATATAAAAAAAATTATCGGTCACTAACCTAAATAAAAAATGCTAATGAAGATCGATTCAAATAGCTTTAGTACCCTGATAATCGAATTATTGATGATGGTAGGGCGTGACCAATGAAAAATTTATACGGATTGAATCGGTGTCACCTTTATTAGTGCGATGGTCCGAGTTTGATATCTAGAAATTTTTTTAATTTATTTAGCCTTTTGAAAACGAAAGAAAAAACGGTTATGAAAATAGGTCACGTCACGCATGGAAGAAGGGAGGCGAGGTAAAGTGTGATCGAACGGTCCACTACTGCCACTCCTGTTCGTTGAGAATCCAATCAATCGGCAGGAGCAACCTGTGGGGCTGCAATTGGCGGAAGTGAGATAGCAGATCTAATCTTCGTCAGCACGGGACCACGTGTTCGATGGCGCGAGGTTTAATTAATTTGACATGAGCGTTGATACCTTTCGTGCTATAAATAGCTATTAGCTTTGACAGTTCGTATATTTATAAATATTTATTTTATATAAAAGAATAAAAACGACTGGTTGATGCGCGGCTGATTCCCCCCTTTAAATGGCATTTCTATATGCTACTCCTTTATAAAGGATATTTCCTATGCATAAATCAAATCTATGCAATGATGAATCAATTGGTATGGAATAGGGATGGAATGACATTCTTGATATATCTCATCACAATCTTGTTTGGGCTCCACTTGCCGGCAACACTAAACCTTAAATTCCATTTAAAATGTTTCACCTACACCTAATTTGATAGGTTTGGTTGAACCCAAATTGACGACAACTCTTCGTGCATGATCAACTACTCAACCAGTCCCCATTCACCAGCTCGAACTTTCCACCCAAATTAGTCTTCTGATCACTATCCATTAGAAACCTTGATCACCTTTCATTAAAAGTGTGAAATTGATGAATAGTTTTTTGGGGTTTTTAAAAATAGTTTGATGAATAAATTTATAAGAGCATGTGAATGTAGTGATAATTTTATATTATTATTTTAACTGTTAGAAAGCCAATCATAAATATCATTATTTACCACTGAAATATTCTAATGGTTTTTTTTTAGAATTTTATGGTCAAAATTAGGAAATAAATGACATGAGTGGATTTACGAGAGGGATGTGGGTATAATGATGCCCTGATATTATTATTATTATTATTATGATTTTAAAAAATGAAATAATATCAAATAGGTTATATTCTTTTTAGTTGATTCTACAAAAATTTTCTATGGAAGGTAAATTAAAAAAAAAAAAATACCCAAAGACACCCATTTAAATGACTAATATTTTTAGATCACTTTTCATTAGCGAGAACATCTCCGTACCATACAAGGCCTACTTTTAATTGATTGGTAAAGGAATTAAGATTCAATAATATTAATAGGATAAAATAAGGACATCCAAATTATATATATAATAATTTGAAACTAACGATGGAGAGTAACTTAATATAAATTCTTTTACATGATTTTTTAAAATTATTATTTGAGTTACGAATCGAAGAAAGATTATAAATCAAATACGTAACATAGCCTTTGCTTATCACATCACTTTTTCACTAGCCTCACTAACTATCTGACAAATCTCATCAACTCACCAATCATATAAGAGGTAGCTTCGACGTTTCCGCCAGTTTATCCAACTGCCGGGCGAGTAGAATGTGGGTAGATGATTATTCCCTAGACATTCAAAAAGGGAGCACCCTTAAAGATTCTGGTAACGTCTATCATTTTCGTCCTCCGATGCCCACGTCGCCTTTTGCCGGCCACGCGTCCCCTGTCAGTTACCCTCCCACGATTCTTTTACCATAAGAGGCTACCCGTCCATCCTTATCCCGGACCCAAATAGGAACAAATAATCCACAGTGTCACGCACCCCCACCCCCCAGGATTCCGGTTCGCTCCCCCTCGGCCAGTCTCCTGCCTCCACGTTTGCCATTGTTCTCCGCTTTCCCACGTGCTCCGTCGCACTCTCCTACCGCCACCTGCCCTCGCCAATGGCAGCCCGAGACGGACTCCGCGATACGTGCGGAAGCGGACGCGCGTCCGATTCCCTGAGCAGTATTTAAACCCCTCGCTCACCGACTCCGACAACGAGTCAGAGCAGACTGCAGCGGAGTTATTCACGACTCACGAGCAGCGGAGATCGATTCGGCCGATCGGAGGGCGGAGATGGAGCGGAGGGGCGGTTGCTGCATCGACGTGTACGGCAGAGGAGACGCCGCGGCGGCGTGGAGGATGGGGCGGATCATGCTCAGGTTCCGCCCGATCGCCCCCAAGCCGGTCGTTGATTCGTCTTGGGCCGCCTCGGCCGCCACCGCGGCGGCTTCCTCCGTTGGAAGGAAGACGAGGCGGAAGGGCTCTGGCGGTTACCGAGGGAGGAAGGTGAGGAAGGTGGAGACGTTGCAATCCTCGTCGTCGAAGGATGATCCAGCCTTGTCTTCGCCAGCGGCGAGGACCTCGCCGTCGACGATCGTGACGCTGTCGCTGATGCCAGAGATACCGGAGAGAAAGGACGACAGGGCGGCCGAACGGCGGTGTCTTGGATCTGGACAACCGCTCGCCACCGCATCGACGCCGGCGTGGATGGACCGAGTGCGGGCGGCCGAGACGGCGGGGTTTGCTTGGCCGGCGACGGCAGTGGGGTCTTACTCTTGGGTGACGGTGGAGTGCGTGGTGGACATGTGGAAGGAGGAGGAGGAGGTCTCGTGGCGGAGCGACGAGGCGGTGTGGGCAGCGCTGACGGTGGACGACTGCCCTGGGTTCGTGTCCGACGTCTGGGACAGAGTCACTTGGACGAACGAGGCATACCGGAGGATGGTGGTTGGCATGCCTCTGGAAGGCCAGGGGACAGAGGAAGACGTGTGGGTCGGGCTGATGACTAAGGGTGCCGTGCCGGCGGAGGAAACCCGGGCGTTCACTTGCAGGGTAAGGGTGCACTACTCGAGGCGGCCGGGGAGGGGGAAGGGGGCCAGCTGTTCGTCATCGCTGGCGGCGCCGTGCGACGTCTGGAGGCTGGCCGACGGCGGGAGCGCTTGGAGGCTGGACTTGAAGGCGGCCTTAAGCCTCAGCCTCTAGCAAGCAGTAATTAAGGCAGCACACCGTCGGCCTGTAAATATAAAATGTGTAAGTAAATACACGGATTTTCTTCTGTGTGCTGTAGAAGATTGCTGCCAAGCTTTCTCTTGTGCTTGTTTAGATTTATCCCGCTCCCGTACTGTTTTTTGCTTACTTTTTTTTTTAAAAAAAAAATAAAAGAGCAGGAAAAAATATCGTCAGGCACAAATTCGACACTTATCATTTAGACGATTATAAGAACATTAAGAAGACGAAGAATGTGCCATTTTTTCAAAGCAACAATTTTCACTTTGTTCCTGACTTTGTCCTAATTCCTTTTTTGCTTTGGTCTCAAGTCTTTATTCTTTTTCTTTATTCCCTTTCTTTATTCTTTTTCGTCTTTCTAACTAATACTATCTTGAAGAGACTTTGGGATGGTTTAATTTATAGACCCACACAACATTATGGTTATGGACGTTTGTGCTTTGGACGCCCACGCAGTCCCTTGGAGGTTCACAAGTCAACATAGAACTGGTACGAATAATCAAACAATGATCAATGCACGATTAAATCAATTTTTTAAAAAATCAAAGGTTGCAATGAATCAATGGTCCTATTTATTATATTGTTAGAAAGGACAAATTCGCAAGAGATGAGCTGTTCCATTCAAAATTTCACGAGGAACGATGGTGACTATCTACAATATGACAATATCGTTGCAATCATATGCATACTCTCACAATAACTAAAGTTTAAATGCCCAAAAAGGATTAAAGGAACAAATAAAATTCTAGAATATGGCTGCAACAAAACACGGATACATCATAATTTGGCAAAAAGGTCATACGCACCCCCAATAAAATTGTTACGGATACACCAAAATAATCCTCGATTCGAACGATCCAATAGATTTGTCATCGAAAATAGAAATAAACAAATAAATAAGACGAACTCAATCACTGGTGGACAAGGAGAGCACAATCGGGGAATAAAGAATGGGGTATAGATTTGACAGAAAAATATTCGATGAGGAAATTTCAGTTTTCTATGAGAACGATCAGGGTGTCAATGTAATCGCAAAAATGTAATAGTGGGATCAAACCTAGTTTGGTTTATTTGCTAAATAATGAACACAACGAATCAATAAAACATGAGAACATACTAATTTACTCATGTATACAATTTCTATATTTTTCTATTTAGTTCCATATAGTTTATCGGTTTTGGATCAAATGCTAAACAGAATTATGATATGATGTTTGGAATTGAATTTGACTTACTTTTGATCAGGGGAAGACTGTTGTCTGCAAAATGAACATATCAAAGCAACTTCAGCATATTCTCAAAAAACAATTGTGAACAAGAAATGTTGAATGCATAATTCATTTTAAAGACAAAGATGCAGTCTACTAGCCAGAAGAATAAATTCTATTTGAGTTGGATCAGAAATAACTCAAGTAAAAATAAAATTAATAAAAATCGGTTCCATTTGGAGAGCACTTCAACTGGCATCAAAGGTTGTATAGTGGTTTCCATAAACTAAAACCAAGCAAAGAACAAGAGGAATTATTGCTCTCGCCGACAAAATTAACTTAGATTGCATCCAAAAAAAAAAAATCCTCAATCTAACTTTGCTGCCTCAAAGACCAATGAAGGATAAAAATCTCAAGGCAATAAGTGATATCAGTTACTGCAAAATACTTATCTCATAAATTAATCTAGTAGGATAAGACTTAATTTTTATTGTCATTATCATCGGAAATATTTTCCTGTCACACCAATGGGCTATGATATATAACACCAATTGTAGAAACGTTACTGCCTCAAAGAACAGTGGAGAAGATGCCTTAAGCCAAAATTATCTGGGTGCAGCAAAAATATCTTCCCATCAATTAATACCTTGATTTATAAGTTATAATGTAAAAATAAAATAATATTAAAAAACAACAACAAATGTGAAATCAATTGAGAAATGAGGCACACAGAGTAATACAGAAAATCAATCTTACTTATAATAATGGAATGACTCTCAACAATAGATTGTCAATATTAATGGCAAATTAGTTTTAGATGTACACATACGTCAAACTTGCAAGCAAAGGCAATTGAGTGCCTATATTGTGTCCAAAAGATATTCATATATTCTCCATAATGGTATAATATTGTCCACTTTGGACCTAGGCCCTCATTACTTTGCTCTTGGGCTCTCCCCAAAAGGCCTCATACCAATGGAGATATCCTACATCCTTTTAACCCCATGATCTTTACCAAATTTTTCTAATGTGGGACTTTAATTGAACCCCAACTCCCTTCAAACAAAGAACCACAATTACTCTCATGGTCCGGGCCTCCCCGCGAGCATCCGGTCACCTTGACCTGCTCTGGGCCTCCTCGCAAGTATCCGCACCCGGTCACCTTGACCCACTCCAGGCCTTTCCACAAGCATTTTGTCACCTTGACTTGCTTCGAGCCTCCCTGCGAGCATCCGGTCACCCTAACCTACTAGCCTCCTCGCAAGCATCCAGTCATCCTAACTTGCTTCGGGCCTCCCTGCGAGTATCCGGTGACCCTGACCTGCTTCGAGGCCTTTCCTACAAGCATCCAATCACCCTGACCCGCTCCAGGCTTCCCCACGAGTATCCACTTCCGGTCACTCTTGACCTACTCCGGGTCTCCCTGCGAGCATCCGGTCATCTTGACCTGCTTTGGACCCACCCTCAACTTCGTTCAAGGCCGCTCCACATGACATCTCGTCTAGACCATGACTCTGATACCATTTGCTGTGCCCAAAGGATATCCACATATCTCCACAATGGCATGATATTATTCACTTTGGGCCTAGACCCTCATGACTTTGCTCTTGGGCTCTCCCCAAAAGGCCTCATGTCAATAGAAATATCCTACATCTTTTTAACCTCATGATCTTTATCAAATCTTTCTAACGTGGGACTTAGATTAAACCCCAAACAGTCTAGTTGTGCTACACAAGACAAGTGATACATGTAAAAATCTATGGAAAGTGCTCATAAAATAAGCATGTGATATCTTTTCTTCCAGCGATTTGCAGTAAAAAGCAAGTGTATTACTCTGTCATCCAGTTCCCATACATTTGCCCCCATACATTTGCAAGCTAGGCAGATACCAGTTGACCAATAGAAGTACTCCTATCAAGGAGTCTCCATGATTCAATTAATAATCCATTGCGTTTCAAGTATGAGACCAGTCTGTTAGCCTGTGAAGTTTTCCCACTGCCACCTAATTCTTTTTATTTAATGAGAGAACCTCTTGAATTATACTATTTCATCTAATCATCTTAATTTGCCTGAATGAACTCAATATTGGACAATAATAGAAGATCTCAAGTCGTTGTAGATGCCCTGCAACTTGAAAGTTCTACAAGAAAATAACCATCCGATCATAACATTATTGCTCTAGAATCTATAAAGAAAGTGGTATGCATCATAAAAGGAGAACATGATGGAATGTCAATGGTATAATATGTGAAAGAACTCGAACCCTTCTATCACCTATATACAAACTTCACATCTCCATAGACAAATATTTTAATGGCGTGATAAAATTCACTCTAAACCAGGTAAAGTCACATGGTACCTATTTCATACTATTGGCAGGTAAAAGATATGGTTTCCTTGACCAACACAAGTCCTGCAAGGAACATGTATGAAACAAAAATATGAATTCAATAATTAGATACCTAAAGAATCTGGTTGGCATTGCTGTGGGCTGTGGCAGATGGCAAGTCATGTTATTTAAAGGGAGTGTTGTAGTATGTATCATCCTCTTCCCCGTACAATCCACAGGTTAACATATCTAGGGAAAAGGCAAATCATTCTCCATACAGGTAAATCTAGGAAGGCATATCCAGTTTATATAATCAACCATCAGCATGCGTTCCCGTGAGGAAACATTTGTTCCTAATTTGCAATACTATGGAAGCAAGGAAATACAATCTTTGTTAGCGCAATTCTTCCAACGAGAAAATCAAGTAGCCATGGAAAAGCTAAATCGCAATACAAGAAATGGAAATGATAGCTGGATTAAATTGAATTTCAAGACGATATTTTCAATGATTATCTACAAGGACAAAAATAAGATAAAATAAAAATGATCTGCTACGTGTTCATAACAGAGACATCTATTCACAATTCATCTAGAAAATAAAGGAAAGCGTACCTTCCTGAGGGCTAGGATTAGAACTTAGGGAGATGGGTAGAATGGGTGCATCTGTCCCCCGTCGCCAACAGCGGTTGATGGACAATGAGAATTGTGATGGAGAAGGTTGAGGTCGTTTGGAGTCTTCGAGACAATGGTGGTCCGGTGATGGCTGAAAGTGGATCTCACCGTCTCGGGACTCACCGCCGTCACCGTTGTCGCCTATGGATTTACTGCAGAGTGGATTGTAGATCCTAGATCGCCGAAGTTTTATCGAGAATCGGAATGCGTCGGGTTCTAGAGAGATTGGGGCAGCGCCTCGTCGGAGAAAGAAGGCCGGCGATAAGGGTTTATTCCGATCCACACGATCCGTCGGCTTCATGAAATAGAGTTGTTTATTTTTATAAAAGGGGATCTAATCTAAACATGTTTCTATGGAATTCGGATCCCTGTTACATCGGATAAATATGACCGTTCGATCGTGATGCTCCTCCAATTTCGATCGTCCACTTGAATTGCGTACTTACGCTATGCGTCTTCGATGTCCCGTCTTCGAATTCCTTCCATAATCTTCCACGCGTCGACGTCAACTCTCTTCGCCTCGGCTTCCATAAGAACTCACCTCATCTCTTCTGATCTCGTGCCAACCCTCTTGTATTTTTTATTAGGGTTTGCGCCTCGCCGACTCAGGGCTCATCAGTTATCTCACCATCCATGGCGACCTCGTCGGCGCAGATCCATGTACTAGGCTCCTCCGGCGCCTTCCCCTCTTCTAAGTTGCCGTTCTCCCGCTTTCCTGCTTCTTCCAATTCCCTCTTCTTCGGCCTCCGCCGACCGACTGGAGTTCGACTCGCTTCAGGGCGTCCGGCTCATGGAACTGGATATAGGCCTTTGCAGGTGGTATGCGAGAAGGTGGTTGGGATCGATCTCGGCACCACTAACTCGGCCGTCGCCGCCATGGAGGGAGGCAAGCCGACTATAGTGACCAACTCTGAGGGTCAGCGAACGACTCCCTCAGTGGTGGCCTACTCGAGGAACGGAGATAGGTTGGTGGGGCAGATTGCCAAGCGCCAGGCAGTTGTCAACCCCGAAAACACATTTTTTTCAGTGAAGAGGTTCATTGGACGGAAGATGTCGGAAGTGGACGAAGAGTCGAAGCAAGTCTCTTATCGGGTCTTGAGAGATGAGAATGGAAATGTCAAGCTTGATTGCCCTGCCATCGGAAAACAGTTTGCTGCTGAAGAGATCTCAGCTCAGGTGATTTATTATGTTCTGTTTTGAAGAATTATTTGAATGTTGTCTTTCATGTGAACTATTAGTTAAAAAAGGTTGTAACTCGTTTGTAATGTAGGGATCCTGTGAAAGAATCATTCACGTCAAATTATCAAAATGTTGATCATTGAATGAATCTCATCATCTTTGCAAGTATTAGCGATTAAAATATTCGCTACATAATTGCTGATGGTGGTAGCTTAGATTAGGCTTTCATTTGTTATTTTGGCATTTATTATTCAAGGCTTTCCTTTTTTTACCCTTGCTCAGGTTTTAAGAAAGCTCGTGGATGATGCATCCAAGTTTTTGAATGATAAGGTTACAAAAGCCGTGGTTACTGTTCCCGCTTACTTCAATGACTCTCAAAGGACAGCTACAAAGGATGCTGGGCGTATTGCTGGTTTAGAGGTCCTTCGGATCATTAATGAGCCAACAGCTGCATCATTGGCTTATGGATTTGAAAAGAAGAATAATGAAACTATCCTGGTATTTGATTTGGGTGGTGGCACTTTCGATGTTTCAGGTGACTTGGCTTATTCAAGTCTATCTTCTTCTCTGTTGTTTGTCTAATTTCATCTTCAGGAATTCGTTTATATTTTTCTGATGGCATTTTAGTCTTGTACTTCAATATTGGCTTATTAGTGGCGTGCACATATTTTGACTACTTAAAGCGATTCTGAGAACCTCATGAAAACCTCACTTTTCATGATAAAGATTAAAAAAAACTCTTAGAATTTCAGACTAGTCATTAATATCTGTATGTTTATTACTTCTTATGATATGAAGCAATTAACAAGTTATTGAAGTGTGTTCATCCGTCCAGTTTCACCCTGCCAGTGCGATGTCGTTGTCCTCAACTTACTATGCTAGTTTATTTTAGTTAGTCCAAATCCGAAATGTATTATTCAGTAACTATTGTATGGAAGTGTAGGATTTCGCTGTTACTTTTTTTTTTTTTTTTTTGTGAAAGTTGACTATGGTAACCTACAAATTAAAAGGATAACTTCTTTAAAGTTGTGTATGTGATAAGTTGGCTAAACATTAGCATAGGCATAGCACATGCTGGGTGATTACAAAGGTATTGAAGAAAGAATACATGAGTTCAATGACGGTTGAATGTGTTACAAGCATGCTTGTTGTGAGAAGATACTGAATCTTTGTCTCATTTGGTATTGGAGTTTCTGTTTTCCATACTATGGAGTTTGATAAGAGGTATATCAAATCCACGATTTGACATTCGTGGTATATGTGATTTGAGGGATTATCATCATCGCCAAGTTGCATTTCTCTCAACCTGACTGGATGAATTTTACCCCTTTATTGAGCTATATGCCAAGTTATATCGTAAATAGCAAATCAGTTAATTCATTTTTAGTATATTGACTGATTGCATTTTATTTGGTTTTTCTTTACCTCTGATATCTCCACTCCATTTGGATAAGTCTTTTTACAACAAAATCATTTGGTTGTCTTTGAACATGTTCAAAGCATTGAAATTTATTTTATGCCATTTTATCACCTTTTAGAGCTATAAATAACTGCTCTTGTATATTAGCATTATTATTTTGTTTTTGTAATAACACCACACATCTATCTTAACATTTTCATTGATGCTACTTTTTTCAAGTGTTGCCTATTTGAGACATTTGACGATATTTAAAATCCTGTGCAGGGTGGATTGTGTTATTAGTTTCCTATGACACAAATGGAAACATAAAAAAAATCCTAGGAATGTGATTCATATCAATTAAATTGACAAAAATGTGAAATTGATAGTGTCCTTTCTGACACATTTCCTATTTAGTGTAATTCATGAACCAATCATTCCAAGTTGTGGAAAAATGAGATACTTTTTTTTGTCACCAAAAATGTATCTGCAGTCATGCAAATTGGTTGTGGACCTAATATCACCAACATCCACTACTGTGCTTACATTATTGTTCTTTTCATGTAAAATAGTTTGGTTATCATTTCATTCTTCCCCAACGGTGACCATGTTTCTTGCTGTCTATGTGATTCATGCACCTTTTCCCACTTCTCAGTTTATCCTAACATCAGTTTACCCCAATCCATTGCAGTTCTAGAGGTTGGAGATGGTGTTTTTGAGGTGCTTTCAACATCTGGGGATACACATCTTGGTGGTGATGATTTTGACAAGGTTGGTTTTCCAACACGAAAAACTCTGCTTTTGTTCTTCACACATTCATGAATGACCTTGTTTTTTTACATATATTTCAAAATGAATCTCATACTTCTTGCTATTTGCCTACTTATAAAGTTATAATATGATGTGTGGTTGCTTTACCTCTATTAATTTGTTATCTGCTAATATATATATTTTTTCAGACCATCGTTTGAGATGTGCCCAGTTAAAAATATTTCATCCAGTAGTTTTTTGCTGCCTTCTATGCTAGGAACATCGCTATCCTATTTGATGCTTAGAAATTCTATCTTCAAAAGTGTTTATACTGCATTAGTACTACCCACATGGTTCCTAATAATGAAATGTATCAAAGTGTATATATTTGTTTTGAACATAATAAAAAAATATGGCATAATCCCAAGAGCAAAAATTTGAAACTTGTTTTTATTTACTCCAAATACTACTACTAATGATAATATCCTTTTCCTATGCGGATGCACTTGTGAGGGATTTGAATTTGGTAAACATCATTTAGAAAAATAGACAAAAATGAGATAATGAGGAATTGGTGAAGTGAAAAAGTAAACAAATATCTTTTCTTTTTTTCATAATGCCAAGGAAACTTAGTCTGGTTGATGGTATTTAGGGCATCTGGATGCTTCTTGTTGGAGTTTTACCCTCTAATCTTTGTGGAAGCCAGTGGACATGCTCGTTTAACAATGTAAACATTAACAATAATTCTCAATCCTATCTAGGCAAATGAGACCATTTAGTTGCATGCCTGTTTTATTGTTACACATATGACTTTATACAAGTATATAATGCTCCACATCACAAACAAGAAATGGAAGGTGACCAGCTTTTCTACATTAGACCATGTATATTGTACAATGTTTTAGGATAGGATATCACAATTGACTTTTCTGTCCTTTAGTCTCGACTCTTGGGTCCTTGAGGAAGGATATCTTGTTTCCTATGGAACTTTGTCTGCACCTAATTCCACAAATCTTTAAACTGTTTAACTTTTATTGCTTCCTTTGTATAATACTACTAGTTATCCTTGGAAAAGTTGGCGTCGTTGATGACCACATGCTCTATTATAGTCATAGTCGAGCATATTCATACTCTTCTGGTTCTTGTAATTATACGTCTCTGCTCTTCTTTTATTAGTACTGAACTGGCACATTCTAGTAGCCTGTTCTTGTTAAATTTAATTTAACTATTTTTAAGTCGTTCACTGTACTGCTTTGGGAATATGCGTTTGTGTTTTGGTGCATAAAGTTTTGATGTTGTGTATTTTTATAGAATGACATAGGCAACATTGGATCAGAATCTTCCACATAGCAGTTGGCACTTGCCAACTTTTATTTTGAATTTGTGAACCATAGATGCATCTTGAGATAAATATGTTTGCCAATATTTGTCTCGATTATTTGAGATTGACTATAAGAATTTTATTCCTCTAATGAGTTCTATACATGATCATATCACTATTCTACTAGTTTGTAAATTAATCAAATTATATCTTTATATTGGCTAATAATTTCTCTGTCCTCTCTCTATTGCCTAAAAGTTTCACTCTAAGAAATTTAACTCTTATAACTATAGAATTTTGAGTAATTTTTGGGCATATTAATACCATCCTAATATATTTTCTCTCCTTTAATTGTCTAATTGAAGCTACATCTAATTGCTCTTGATTATTGGTAAGTTTTCTTTAATCCATTCTATTAAGTATACACTCATCTTAGCATTCTCATTTCTACTACATCAACATTTTATGTTCTACATTCTAACAACAAAACATTCTAGTCCGTGAGATATCGTCCTTTTAGCCTTTTTCTTCCTCCTTTTTTTATGTGGTGTGGTGATTTGGAGGGAGTGAGTGAGGGAGGGGGCATGATAAGACTCCAAAAGCCTGACCCCATCTCTCATTGTTTATCATATTGATATCTCCTTTTTGTGGAATAATAAATTCATGATATCTAAAGCTCTTAGGATTT
>JBBMJZ010406238.1:0-28948 GCA_037833815.1 Zingiber zerumbet
AGCTATTGCTAAAAGTCTTGCATCTGATATGAATATAGAGCCAATATTTTCAATGAAACGTCGTATTTTAGAAAAAAATAATTTGATGAGAAAGAAGATGATGAAATTTCACTATCACCGGAAGAATCTTTTAGAATTGATTATTTTGTGATTGTTGTAGACATGACAATTTCTTCTTTGAAATGTAGATTTGAAGAAATGAAAACATTTGAAAATATATTTAGTTTTTTGTTTAATTTGAAAACATTAAAATCATTGGATAACGATGAGTTAAGAAAATGTTGTGTTAATCTGACATCCACTTTTACTCATGACAATTCCTTAGATATTGAGTTAGATGATTTGTTTACGGAACTAAAAAAATTACAATTGCCTTTACCAAATGAGATAATGTCGGCAGTTGATATTCTTAATTTTGTAAAAATATAGATTGTTATCCAAATGTTGCAATTGTTTATAGAATATTGTTGCCTATGCCTGTTACCGTATGATCGGCTGAAAGAAGTTTCTTAAAATTAAAATTGTTGAAAACATACATGAGATCAACGATATCGCAAGAGAGATTGAATGGATTAGTAATTTTATCTATTGAAAAAGAGATTTTAGAAAATTTTGAAATTAATAATATTATAAATAATTTTGCATCTAGAAAAGTTAGCAGACGTCGTTTTAAATGAGTTTTTACTTTATTAAAAAAAATTCTTGGCCTATTTTTATCGTTTTGCCAGGGCCTCTTAAATGTTATGACCGGGGCTATTTGAACATCCTGCCTTAAGGCCGTACGGATAAAATCTGAGAACTTTCAAACTGAGCAATCAATAGAAACAAATACAAAATACTCTACTATCTTAACTTTAATCATCACATCATCGTAACTTTTATTATCATATTATTTTTAGATCTATTTATTATAATCCGTATCAATTGATCATCTATGTTTTTTTAACTTTATTGATCAATTGAATATATATTTTGATGTTTATTAAGTTAGTGGTGGAGAAATTGTATTATCAGTTGTAGTATTTGTCTATTTCCAGGTTGTTTAATACTGATTTCATCTCGATTATCTGATAGAGGTAGTTCATGCATGTAAAATGGTTGGCAATGATTAATTTGTTTTTATTTTCTTTGTTGATTTGTCCAAGGTGTTGCTTTTTCAAATCAATTTCAATAAGAGATTTAAAAAGTCTTCGTAACACTAATAAAAAGTTTTGGACGCATCCATACAGATCAAATTATGATAGAAAGTTTTCTGTTTGGTAACTAAAATGAATTTGAATGACAACGAACAAAATAATTGAACATCTTAAAAGGAAGAAGAAATTTATTTCAATAAGAACTTCGATCAACCCTTGCAAAATAAAACATCAATCATCATACTTTTTTTACTAATGATACTGAACTTTCGGTTCCAATATAGAAAAAATATTTCATATTTCACAGGATGTCTAATTGATGAAAGGATAATAGATTTATTATAATAAAACGGAGATTAATTCCCAAGGAACATATGTCACTATAAATTAACCCTATAATTTATGTATCTCCCAATCATTTGAGAAGAGTGAGAGTGTGAGAGATATTAATGCAATCATCTTTCTCTAGAATAAAATATTTCATGTAGATTGGACTAAAGAGGCCGATCCATTGGGCTCATAAAAGATAACCATTTTGAGTTCGCATAATCCAAAGGCCAGAGGCCGTCAAGATTCCACCCGACCCAACTCGACCCGTTTCGAATCATCAAAAATTAGGCCGAACAAAATGATGGTCGTCAGGTAATCCATTTTCTTACACGTATCTGGAAGACCAGCATCGCCGTCGCCCTCTGTTGGCTACTGTCCGATCTCGGGCGGTGGTGGAGAGTGAGGAACGATTCCGGCAGGGGAGGACGATCGAGACTGAACGAGGGAGATGTTTCACCAGTTCTCGGCAACGGCTGAGAGCCTGAGCAAGGCCTCGTCGCTGGTGCTCCGGATCGGCACTGACGCGCACCTCTACGACGACCCTGACGATGTCAGCATCGGTCCCCTTCTTGAAAGTCGCTTTGACTCCGAGAAGGTTGACGCCCTCAAGCGTCTGCTTGCTCTTCTTGCCCAGGGCTCCGATGTCTCCCAATTTTTCCCCCAGGTTTGGATTGATCGCCTCTGCCCTCCTAACCTATCGTTTTGTCGAATCGATTCTAATGAGCATGCTTGATTTTGGTTGAATGATTTAGTGTTTGAACTTCTTTAGGTCGTGAAGAACGTTGCGTCGCAGTCACTGGAGCTTAAGAAGCTTGTGTATCTCTATTTACTTCATTACGCTGAGAAGTATGTTTGCATTCTTTCTCTTTCTACAATTCGAATGTTGAAAATATTTGCTTGGATGTTTATTAGTGTAATCGAATGAGATAGGTCAATGGAAACTAATTCTGAAGTTTCAAGTTTAGGAATTTAGGTCATGTTCATAGAGAGAACCTCTGTGTCATTTGAACCGTCGTACTTGTGCTTCTTAATTGTATTTTCTTCTTGTGCACGATAAACATGCATTTGCAAGCCATTGCTTGTTACCGTCTTTTAAACTGTTCTACTCATTCTGCTTGATTGTATTTTCTTCTTGTGCTAGATAAACATGAATAGCATTTGCAAGCTATTGCTTGTTACCGTCTTTTAAACTGTTCTACTCATTCTGCTTGATTGGATTTTCTTCTTGTGCTAGATCAACATGAATGACATTTGCACGCTATTGTCTTGTTGTCAGTATAGTGATCATGTAACTGCTTATAGGTTTTCCCTTTTACCTCTTATTTAATTCTCAACTGTCATGATCCAAGAGGTACGAACATATTTTATATTTTTAATGATGTGTATGAAGATAGTTTCCTTCTCCAAGTACTTGACAAGTACCTCTCTCAAATAACCCTTGAGTCAAGTTAGTTTTAGTTAATTTTGGTAAACCTTCATTCTTACCCTAGTGGGTAAACGAAATCAGTTTCAGAAAACAAGTTCCTTAGATTTAGGATTTGTGTTGATTGCCAGGATTTCGGAACGTAAATGTATGTCACCCACAACTGTCGCATTCTTCTTCAGCATGCCAAAGTCAATCACATGGCTAAGTGACTGATTGACTATCTTCTATTATTTGACATTTATTGATCCTTGTTGGTATTTGAGGTGCTTTCGTTTTAGGTTTTTTTCCAACTTTTACTTTTTAAAATAACTTTTAGTTCTGTAAAAAATGTTTTAGAAGTAAAATCAGAAGTTATAAAGGCTCCGTCAGGTATTGATACACAACTTATTATTCCTATGATGACCTACCAACTTAGACCTTGACTTTTGATTGATTTGTGTTAAAGTCGCATTTCCATTCAAACTGTACACCTAGTCATTGTCATCATCATCATTTTCCTAACTATCTGGAGTCAGCTACATAACTTTTCCTTTCATCAAGCTCTATGCAAAATATATCACTGGTAATATCCTAATTAGTTAAACCACTTTCTAATAGAGTCTTCTTTGGCCATCCTTTCCTCTACATCTCTCAATCTAATGGGTTCAATTTGTATAGCTATTTATTTATCACCTTTGTATGTGTCCATACCATTTCAACCTATTTTTCCTTTCTCTTCATATTTAGAGTTATACTTAATTGCTCAAGAATAATGGTATTTTTTTTTCTGGTAACCCTAGTTATCTATTTTAGCATTTTTCATCTTTGTTATTATAATTCTTTTGTACATGTTGTCTCCTAACTATAATCCAAAGGACAATGCGTTGTAGCACTATCTTGTTGAAAATTTATTTTTCGCTAAAGGGGCACACAACCATCACACAAAACTCTAGAAACTCTTCTTCATTTTGACTACACTATTGGTCCTATTAATAATATCTTTATCAATATTTTGAATGATACATCCAAGAATTTTGTGTCATCCATCTTAACTACCCTTCCAATAGTTTGCTATATAGTTCTATTAAACACAAACCTTTCGTTTCTTTATCTTTTCCTTACAATTCAAGATTCTAATTTTTTCTATTTATACACTTTTCAATTAACAGAATATCGCTTTGGAATAATATTCATCAGGAGATATATTTGAATAAGACTGCTATATTCTTCTAGTACTATCATAAAAGTGAGGGATTTAAGGCTAGCCATTGACACAAACCTATAATTATAGAAAAGGCATTTTTGACACTCCTACTAGCTCTAACATTAGTAACTTATTATCATAGACATACTTTCTGACATCAATATATTATTAATTGTTTTTTGTCTCTAGAACCAACCACAATGTTCACCTAATCTTATAGAAATTTAAACTAAAGGATGACTTATATATGACATTTTTTTGTGTCAGCAAAATGATATAGTTTAAAATCTCCATAGTCCATATGATTTAGGCTACTTATTTTCTTGTTATTCTTTAAAAGCAATTGTGAAAAATTTGGACTTCACATCTTTAATCAATTTTGTCATTATTGTTAAACTTTTCAATTTCAATAACTCAGCATCATGTTTTATGTATTGTAATATGGTCGTAGATATTATTCTGACATACTTATGTAGGATCATTTTCATGATCTCTGTTTGTTGCTTCCCTTAGGAAATTATAATTCAGAGTAATATCTCCATTCAAGAACCATGCACCACCTTTCTTCTTTCCCTTTTTTAGATTTATTTGTCACTTTTCGTAGAGTGATGATTAGTAGCTGATGTAATATCTCAACTTCACTGTTTGAATCTTTTTGTTTTTTTTGTGATTCTTATCAGGCGTCAAAATGAAGCTCTCCTCTCTATCAATTGTTTTCAGAAGGACTTATCAGATACGAATCCTTTGGTCCGAGCATGGGCCCTTCGCACTATGGCAGGAATCCGTTTACATGCTGTAGCACCACTTGTATTGAGAGCTATTACTAAGTGTGCTAGAGATCCATCTGCCTATGTCAGGAAATGTGCTGCCTATGCTCTTCCCAAGTTATATGACTTGCACTATGATGAAGATAATTCTTCTTTTGAGGAGGTAGGCTTAGTGTGTCCCCGTCTTTCCCTCATTAAGGACTTTAATGCTTCTGTATTCCTGTGAAATTTTAATGAGAGAAATTTTATCTTCCTGCAGCTTGTTGATATTTTATTAAATGATCATTCCCCTGGAGTTGTTGGAGCTGCTGCCGCCGCTTTCAAATCTGTTTGCCCTTCCAGTTTATTTCTGATTGCAAAAAGTTTTAGAAGGCTATGTGAGATACTCCCAGATGTTGAAGAGTGGGGTCAGATTGTTCTAATTGAGATTCTCTTAAGATATATCATAGCTAGACATGGACTTGTGAAAGAATCCATTATGTTTAGTTTGAGCACAATGTCAACTACCCCAGCGGCCGATGGTTTTCCAACATTTAGTGGCACATCGGGTAGTTGTCATAGCTCCTTGGTGGGTACAACATGTGACCTCAATATGATAACCTTAATGTGCAAAAGTTACATAGACGGACAAATAGAGTGTTTTGCACAAACTGGATGCTCAAATTCTAATGATGATAAGTTGGATTTGTCTCTAACTTCCAGCACTAATGATGATGTTGTGATGCTCTTGCGATGCACTTCTCCTTTATTATGGAGTCATAATAGTGCAGTTGTACTAGCAGCTGCAGGAGTTCATTGGATTATGGCTCCAAGAGAAAATATTGAAAGGATCATCAAGCCTCTTTTGTTTATTCTGAGATCTTGTCAAGCCTCCAAATATGTGGTAAATTATGAATTTCTTTAAAATTGTAGAATGAGCAAATAAACTCAAGGCAATGAGCTGTTTTCTTCTCAAATTTGTGTGCTACTTCTTCGAAAGAAATCTCAAATAGTATTATCTATTTGAGGTACCAACTTTGTTGTTTTTCCCACTTTACCTATTGCTTAGACCAAAAAAGAATAGTCCGTTTTCTCACTGGCACCACTTAGCTCATCTTTTTCCATTGTTTCTAAACCAGTTTTGAATGGTTTCCTTGCCATCCTTCTTAGAAAGTGCTATATCTATTCCATGTTCTTTTGTTGATTGCTTTCATGTCCTTTATTTATAGAAATCTCCTTTTCTTTGCTTATCATTGCCATCAAAGATGATTCCTCTTCTTAGATAGAATCATTCCCTTTTTCAATGATTTCCGGTACTAACAACTCAGGTGGCTAATAAGGATATCTTTATTATTTATAGTTCACATTATTGCATATATGGTGAAGTATTTGATGAATGGATAAAACTTTATAGCTAAATGCATAGGAATTTATAATATAAAATGTAGTAAAAAGTATATAGATTACACAATTTATGCATACAATATAAAAATCAATTGATGGTTTGAATATACTTGGCAAATTATTGAAATCTGACAAGCATCGCCACGGGTAATATCTTCCATGTCACCCATGCTATTGTATTGATGACTATTGTATCCCATTGACATGCCTTGGCACACTTCAACAACTAAGTCAAGATGAGTTTAAATAATATTTGTTATTTTTTAAAATTTATTTATCTAAAATTTCAATTCAATTGATTATCTAATTGTTATATTTTTTTTTTATAAGTAAACAAGGTAAGTGAAAGATTACAGGTGTAAGATTTGTCTTGTATGCATTCTTCTCGACATACACACAAGTAAAATTGAGAAAATCATATTTAATTCAATTACTAATTAACATACTTTATTAAGTAGAAACTTTAAGAGAGAGGATTAATGAGAAGCTTATTGAATTCATGTTGGTATTTTCTATTCCTGAGTATCAATATGGTACACTACAGGAAAAAAAATTCAATTAATGTGATTAATATGGTCCTATTTATAAGAAATAAACTAAGATAGAGAAAGAGTATTGAAGGAATAAAATCCATCTAAATGAATCTTGATGCATGTCAAAATGCGTCAAGTGTTAGTACAACATGGTGTTGAAATGTACTATTTCGGCTTTAAGGACCAAAACACGTGAAAGTACTTTAAAATTTGTCCCTAAGCACCTAATTGCCTTCTCTTCTTTTTCTTCTTATCTCCTTCATTTCCAATTTTCTACTGACACCATGTGTTGGTACTCCTACATGGTGCCAAAATTATCTCATTTCATTTGGCTATTGGAACTTGGAATTTCAATACATGACACAAAATCTACTTTCAGAAATTAATATAGTTCTTTTGATCTCTTGCTCAACTTTCAACTTTAAGTTCCAAATGAGACCGTTGATTTCTTCATTTGTTCGTTTTTGTAGATTCTCTGCAACTTGTTGGTGTTTGCCAAAGCCGTTCCTCCATTTTTTTCACAATACTATGAAGACTTTTTCATATGCAGTTATGACACTTACCAGATCAGAGCTTTGAAGCTTGAGATACTATCAATTATTGCCACAGAATCCTCAATTCCAATAATTTTGCAGGAATTCCAGGTACTTTCTGCTGCTGCTATGACTTTATTAATAATCATTATTTTAGCATATGCTTATTGTGTGATTGGTTTTTCTCTACATGTACGACAAATCAAAGCTGTTTTTGTTTCATAGCATAGTCTGAACCTCGACTCCTTTCAAATTTTGTTTACTGAAAAGTGCAAAAGTTTGTTAGTGATAATTTCTAAGAAACTTAGTTTATGATGGATAATTTAAAATTTCATTTGGTTTAGTTGGTACAGACGAAATGAATGACATTGCCTATGTACTGAAATTAGAAATAATCGACAAGGGAAAAAATACGTATTTTCCCTATGCTGTCACATGTTGCCCGTATTTGGCGATGCAAACCTTGGTTTCATTCCGTATTGAGCGAGATGAACTTAAATTCCATGAATCTCAGTTCAGTTAAACACAAATTAAATGTAATGAATCTAATTCCAACTGACTTCTTAATTAAACATATAGTTTGAGTTAATTATACACTTAAACAATTACATGATATATGTAACTACATGTAGTATTACACTGAATAACCAGTAACCTCATGAAGTTCATCTTAAATTCATGATCAATGTTGATCATACCACAACCTTCATATTGCTGTGGATTTATAGATGATATGCGATCAATCACCTTGGAGCTCTATAACTTGTATTTATACTCCCAATTTACATATATTGATAGACTTGTAGCCCAACCAATTTAAATATAAAATGTCTGAGGTACCATATTTAACTTGGTGATGGAAAATTCTTGGATTGGTTTCATTTGGATGCTTTAAGAGTCTATGCTTTCATTTCTGGACACATTTATCAATGGAGATCCTTATTAATAAGACATTAGCAGAGGCATTCTTACTAGTTACGTATTTTATAACTTAAAACAATTTGCTATATTTTCTGGGTTGTTTCCTTGAAATTTTAATTCATTTGACTATGATACTGCAATATTCTTATTTTTGAAAGTAAGAAAACCAAATGAGAAGATCAAACGCTAGAGCTAGATCAAAATCATGTTGGTATGCCTATACTCGAGCCGATTCATGCCAAGTGTTAGCAGGAATCAGCGTTAAGATATTGTTCCAGGTTGATACCACAAATTTGCACGGAAACAACTTCTTGCAAAGTAGGGTAAGACTGTATACAATAGACCCTTTCTTGGGACCCGCATTTGCGGGAGTTTTGTACACAGGGCTGCTCTTTTTAAATCTTCTTAATGGATTGATAAAGTAAACTATTTAACACGACAAAGGAATAGGAATGCTGGTCTAGGCTTTCCTTCTTGATTTTTTGGAGTGTAAAATGAAGAAATGTTAGGTAATATTGATAAAATGTCAATAAATGAGCAAATCTTGGTGTTAATTGCTTCTCAATGAGTTCATTCTTTGGGATTCCTTACTAAGGATTTGGAAGTAAAGAATCCATCTTAATTGATTTGAGATATGAAATACCCTCTTTGGTTGATATTGAAATATGAAAATGACCATTCAATTTGGAAGATGATTTTTCTTGCGATAGCTTTCTTATTTTTGTTTATTCTTTCTTCTGCTACGGAAGATAGCTTGCTATAATCACATAATAAGTAGGCTTCATCTTTAGCAGTTGATAGGTGGAGAATACATGTCTAGTGTTTACAAATGGTGAATGTTCTATTGTAGTTTATTTTTACCATTTAGTCTAAAAAGTTTTCGATGTTTATATTTCTAGTTGTGCTGTTAGGATTATATTAAAGATCCAGATAGGAGATTTGTTGCTGATACTGTTGCTGCAATTGGACTGTGTGCACAAAGGTTACCGATGGTAGCATCTGCTTGCTTGGAAGGACTTTTAGCAATCACATTTTATGGTAACTGCAGTTATATTTGATAACTTTTCTCATGATTGTAAATTTGCTGATAGAAATTAGTCAAATTCACAGAATCATCCTTAAGTAGTTCAAGCCAGATTGATGGAGAAGCCTGTGTCTTGGTTCAAGCAATCATGTCAATAAAAGCTATTATAAAGCAGAACCCAGATAGTTATGACAGGGTAATTGTTCTATTATCTACAATGTGATTCTTATTTTAAGTGTATTTCTTGATGAATTAGGGTTAGAGTTGCCTTGCTTTCTGACTTAGTTTCTCAGTTAATCTACAAACTGAGGAAACCAAAGTCAAATGGAACCTGGTTTCACTAGCATGTTTTTGTATATATGAACTGCTGGAAGTGGTGAATCAAAACACTACATTTGTGAAGAGTATATATGCAGTACTTATCCATCTTGTTCATAGCTCAAGTTCTTTGCAGCCTAACTCTAGATGTAGTTTGATAGCATTATGTCATCATGTGTCCTACAAATTCTATGGCTTGGATTCACCGTGAAATATTAGTTTGGCGGCCCTGGATCATCAATGAAAAAATATATATGAATGTCGCTGTGAGGCGTATTGTGATGATCCATATGTTTCCATATTGGGATTTCCTTCTCTTGTGGGTCCTTTGGTACATATGATTTTAATGTCTCTTTTGCTTTGTACTGATAACTCCGCTTATGATGAACCAATCCTGGTTGGTAGGAGGAGGGTTGCGTTAGGTTGTCTGTCAGCTTTAAAACTACGATAAATATTCAATGAATGGATCCATTAAACTATTGTGCTAATGCTAGGTTGTTCCTTGGAAGGAACGCGTTGCAGGGTCAGACTGTAACGTTTCGGCAAGAACCGCTATATCTCTAGAACTCACGTGTAGTGCTAAATATGCAAGAATTCGTATTGCAGGGTCCGACTATAATGTATCGGCAAGGACCGTTACATCTCTAGGAGAACTTGGGTGTAGTGTTAAATAGGCAAGAATTCTCACACCATAGGTTGGATAATAACAAATATGATAGGAAAATTAATAATCTAAGATTTAAAACTAGGAAGATACGATGATTAGGAGAAGAATTAATATTTTGTGTGTACAAGAAATGAAATGAATAGACGAGAAGACAAAGATGATAGAGAACTCGAGTTTTAAGTTATGGTACAGGAAAGAGTAAAGAAAGAAATGAAGTGAGTATTGTTGTAGATAGTTCGTTAAAGGATGAAGTTGGAGTAGTTAGAAAAGGAATAGAATTATAGCCCTTAAGATAATAGTGGCGAAGGCAACTATGAATATAATTAGCGTATATGCACCGTAAGTAGGATTAGATGAAGCTACCAAATCAAGGTTTTGGGATGACTTAAATGAATTATTACAAAACATTCCGTCAAATAAAATGATTTTAATATGAGGTGATCTAAATGGGTATGCCGGAGTGAAAAATGAGGAATATGAGAGGATACATGGGGGTTATGGGTTTGGAACGAGAAATGAAGAAGGAAAAACTATATTAGATTTTGTGATAGTATATTACTTTATATTAGCTAATACGTTTTTTAAGAAAAGAGAAGAACACTTAGTCACGTTCAAAAGTAGGAATGATAAATCGCAAATTGACTTTCTTTAGGTTAGGAAGAAGGATAGAAAAATTTGTAAAGATTGCAAGGTCATCCTTAAAGAAAGTTTAACTATCCAACATAGGTTAGTAGTGTAGGATATACGCCTCAAACATAGTATCAATAAAAAGAAAATATATACGACTCCTAAAATTAAGTGATGAAAGTCAAAGGATGGGAAGCAACAAATATTTAAGGAGAAGGTAGGAATACAAGCATTAGGTGAAATATACGGTGACTCTAATACAACATAGAATAAAATAGTATCAAAGTTGAAAATAGTAGCTAATAGTGTACTTGGTGAGTCACCACTAAGTAAGGAATCTAGGTGGTGGAATGAGAAAGTACAAGAGAAAGTGAAGGAAAAACGAATAGCTTATAAGGAACTATATATTTGTAAGAATAAGGAAAACTTAAAAAAAATATACAATAGGCATGAAAGAAGCTAAGAAAGTAGTGAATGAAGCAAAAAATGAAACTTTTAAATAATTATATTAAAAATTGGATACAAAAGAAAGAGAAAGAGACATTTATAGAATAGCTAAAGTGAGAGAAAGGAAGACAAAAAATCTTATCCAAATAAAATGTATTAAAAATGAATGTAATAGGATACTAGTAAATGATGGAGAAATAAAAGAGCAGTGGAATTGATATTTTCATCAACTTTTTAATGAAGGTTTAGGTAACCAACTTAACTTAGGTAATTTAGGTAGGTCAAATGAGCATAGAAATTTAAATTTTTATCGTAGAATTTAGACTTCAGAAGTAGAATAAGCTTTAAATGAGATGCACAATGGAAAAATCGTTGGATCAGATGATATTCCGATAGAGGTATGAAAGTGCCTAGGGAAACAAGGTATTAAGTGACTTACAAAATTGTTTAACATGATATTGAAAACGAAAAAAATGTCTGATCAATGGAGGATAAGTATTCTAGTTCCCTTATATAAGAACAAAGGAGATGTACAAAATTGTGCAAACTATAGGAGTATTAAACTAATGAGTCATATTATGAAATTTTGGGAAAAAGTAATAAAAAAAATTAAGGAAGGGGACCTCGGTGACCGAAAACATGCTTGAAAGGTCGAAAACATAAGCTATACATCTTTTTAGACAATTAATTGAAAAATCTCGGGAGCAAAAACAAGATCTACACATGGTATTTCTTGACTTAGAAAAAACTTATGATAGAGTTCCAAGAAAAATTATATGAAGAATTTTAGAAAAAAGATATGTTAGCGTAATATATATTGAACTGATTAAGGATAGTATGAGGATGTAACAACTAGATTAAGGACTTCAGGTGGAGTAACTGAAGCATTTCCAGTAAGGATAAGCTCTAACTCCCTATCTTTTTATACTAATTATGGACGAACTCATTGCACACATTCAAGATACAGTACCGTGGTGCATGCTGTTTGCAGATGATATTATTTTGGTAGATGAGACATATGGAGTAAATGCTAAACTTGAATCTTGGCAGGAAACACTAGAAGGGAAAAGTTTTAGGCTTAGTAGAATAAAGACAGAATGTATAAAGACAGAATATATGGAATTTAAGTTAAGCAATATTCGACGTAATGAGATAATTGTTAAGATAGGAGATGACGAGTTGTCTGGAACCGAGAGTTTTAAATATTTAGGATCATTTTTACAAAATGATGGAGGAATTGAGAGAGATGCCTTACATAGAATATAAGCAGGATGGTTAAAATAGAAGAGAGTGTCGGATGCTTTATGTGACCATAAAGTACCTCTAAAACTTAAAGAAAAGTTTTATAAAATTGCAGTTAGACCTGCTATGTTATATGCAACTGAATGTCGATCTATAACTCGAGTACATGAGCAGAAGATGAGAGTCATAGAGATAAGGATGTTAAGATGAATGTGCGGACATACGAGGAGAGATAGAATAAGAAATGAGAGTATTAGAGAGAAAGTCGGAGTTGTATTTATTGAGGGAAAACTCCGAGAGACACGTTTAAGATGGTACGAGCATGTACTTAGACGACTAATAAATGCTCCAGTTAGGTGATGTGAAAGTATGACAAACACACATATCAAATGAAGAAGAGGAAGATAAAAAAAAGACTTGGTTAACAATAATAAAATAAGATAAAATTTATTTAAGTATAGATGATAATATAGTAGAAGATATAGCTCAATTGCGTAAAAAAATTCATATAGCCGAACCCACCTAGTGGTATAAGATTTAGTTGTTGTTATTGTTATTGCTTTGCTTTGTACTGATGAATCATATATTTTTAGTTTAGGAAGCCATTTAGAAGTTTCACTAATATGTATCCATTTTTGTGCATTGTGATGTGTTGTCCAGAACAAAGCTTCAAATTTAGTGAATTATATAATACAGTTGCTTTGAAGTGGAAAAAGCCTTTTGTTAAGGTTATTTTATATGTGCTATAACTTCTAGTAATGTTTCTACATGCCAAGTGTATTTTGTCAAGCAATATGTATAGTACCATGGTTCCAATCTGCCCTCTGTTATTGTATAAGCTTTCTTCCTTCTTCCTGACAGCTATACTTTCTTACAGGTGCTTTCTTAGCCTTTTCTAGATCCCTTAGCTGGCATGTGTCTTGTCTATTTTTGCTTGTGGATTATTGAGCCACCATGCATTTACTTAGATAACGCTGGATCGATTGACATATATGAAGTTAATGGGGCCATGGGAATTGGATAGATCCCTTGTTGGGATGGTTGATCTGTGGCCTAATCTATTTCACATGGAAGATGAGGTTCTCTTCATAGGATGTTTATATGTCACAGCTGTGTTAATTTTTAGTAGAACTTGTTGCTAGAGTTAGCCTTGACATTTGGGATGTTATTAGAAGGGATCTGATAGTGTATCTAATCTGCAGCATGATACCTGCATTTTTATGTTATTATATTTTTTTTATTCTCTTGTCAAGTCAATTTAGGCCGATTAAAAACAAAGCAATGGGTATTTTTTTGCAAAATATATAGCATGTTTTTTTAATATGGCAGATTTGAAGTATCATTAGCTTGGCTTCATGGTACTGTAATTCTTTCAGAGAGAATTTTAAATTTTGTTTGTCAACGTGCTATTTACTTAATCTACTTCAGTCTTGGGCAGATCTGCTCCAGAATTAAATTGAAAGATTTTCAGTCTGACTCAAAGGCATCATCGACGGTGGTTGATGGAAATAAATCATTTTTTTTGTTTCTAATTGTATGTATGTTCACACAATTGGATCTATGCAATCGAAGTTCCACCAGTCCGTGGGTGGGGTGATTCTGCAAGTGGGTTGTCAATCTGGATATAATATTAATTACTGTCCTGTAATCATGGCTATTTATCCTCCCAATTATCCTCATAGCATATATATTCTCCAAATTCTATGAGATTATCCTCAAACCCCGGATTCTACCATAAAGGTCTTGGCCATTTTCAAAGTGGATTTTTTTTCCATGTTATCATAACTTAACTGCTCTTATTGTTGCTGAAACCAGCACCATGGAAGCTTTATTGTTTTTTTTAATATATTGAATGTTGCTACCAAATCAAAATAAAGTTACTATTAAATCTTGGGGAAGGATTTTGTTTATTATACTATGAATATTGATTGTATATTAAACTTTTTTTGGTTAATTTTTTCATTCCAGTTTAGGCAATTATACTCAAAGTCACTATAGTGCTGCATATTACACATGCTTTACTCTCTTTGTTTCTGTGAAGGTGATTGTACAACTGGCTTGCAACTTGGACAGAATAAAAATACCTGCAGCACGAGCATTAGTTATTTGGATTATTGGAGAATACAGCGTTATTGGGCAGATTATTCCCAAAGTAGTACCAAGCATATTGAACTACCTTGCATGGTCTTTTACTTCAGAGGAACCTGACACAAAACTTCAAATCCTAAATACTGCTGCAAAGGTACTAATTCAAATTCTCTCTGTTTGCTTCCCTTGGGCTGCATATCAGTGGACCATTTGTTGCATCCATGTTTTTATATCATCTTCCTTTTCAGGTCTTATTTCATTCTTCCCTGCATTATTCCTCCTGACGTAATATTCATCATTTTTTCCCATTTATACCTTTGATTAAACACTTTTAATGTTCAATGTGAGTATACAATTGTAACATTAACTTCTTGTTTGCCTATGATTGCTAACCAATTGAGATTTTTCTCATAAGCATCATTAGAAAAAACAATCAGTGCTTGAAATACCCTTTTGCCATTTTGATCAGTGAATGGGCTAATTGTGTGTCAATGGAATTTTTTCTTCCATATGCTGATGCTTTCAGTTGTTTGTGCTGGGTTGAATCCAAATATATGTTTTGCTGTTCATACTAAAATTTTTCATAAAAAAGAACATTTACTCATTGGTATGAGGTGTATTTGTGGGCATTGTTACATTAATATTCTGGTTGAGGATAGAATAAAAATAATGACAACTCTGGAAGCTAGTAACAACTCACTTTTAGGTCATGATGGATGTTATGAAGATGGTTACAAAACTCCAAATGATTATCTTTTCTTTCACTTTCTTTAACAGTGTGTTTCTTATGGCGGATTGAAGAGGTGAACTAGTAACCTGAGCGGAAGGGCATGTGGGACACACTTTCTCTATCTTTCATTGTAGAACAATGAAGAGAGGGCAATTCTCTCCTATACTCCCAAATCAGCTGGAAATGAGCTGCACACGGCAAATGCTGATTGTATTGAAGGAAAATAAATTAAAAAAATAATCAGGAACTAGTATTTCCCTCTTTCCCTTCAAAGAAACAGTGGGAAAGAAAGATTCTTATGTTTCTTTCTCACAAGGAAACGATTAGGGAATTATTGTATCATTTCTCTTCTATAGACTTTTTTTATCTTTTTCATCATAATTTTCTTCCACACTTTCTATTCTTGATGGGTAAGATAGTCTGAGCCTATGATAGTTCTTAGTCAAGTTACTATGTCTAAGGTAGTTAGGTCTAGGCAGGTGACACATCCTTCCTTAGTGTTAGCCAATACCTAATCTCAAGTATCTAAAATATCACACTACATATGCGAAGTAAAAAACCATCACAAATATGTTGTATCCTTGGACCTTGCTTCTAGAAATGTCATGTTCTATGTCTATTATCAAAGAAATGGAGCGGACAAACAAACAAAGGAACCTCACACTGAAAGAAATTAATATAGGACACTGGACCACTTTTGTATAGCTGACTCTAAATAAAATGATAAAATAAATAATATAAATTAGGAAAATATGCTAGACTCTAATTGAAATTATAATTATCCCCTGATTATTACTTAAAGGAAAAAAACACAAGTCCTAAACTACCAAATGCTAAAATCAAATATAAAATTTAATTGCAGATACACCAATCTAGGACTATTCTCCAATTATTCTTTAAATTATTTCTCTTTTTTATATGTTATTTGTTTTCTATTTTACATTAGTTATATTCTTTTGTCATTTGTTGTTTTTAAATTTTGCAGGTTTTATTATGTGCCAAAGGAGCAGATTCATTGGCTTTCAGAAAGATTCTTAGCTATTTTATTGAATTGGCAAAGTATGACATAAATTATGATGTACGCGATCGTGCACATTTCATTTTTAAATTCATGCCACACAGTTTGATGACTTCCTCTGAGAAAGATAACAACTCAGATATATCACAGAATGGTAGGATGCATCATGAACCTGGTGGAAAGATATTGAATGGAAAAATGCATTCATCAATATCATCAACAAAGAGTTCCCGGATTTACCTTCCTGGATCTCTCTCACAGATAGTTCTTCATGCAGCTCGTGGTTATGAACCCCTGCCTAAACCCTGTAGTCTGCTCGATACTGATCTCACTGCTGGAGTAGTCAATGAAACAAATGACTCTGATATGTCTTCTGGATCTTCAATTGAAGAAAGTGGCTCTGTTTATGATTCTGATCATTCTTCAATTAGTTCAGATGATGGAAATGAATCAGTCAATGATTCAAATGATACTGAATCTACTGCTTTGGCTGTCAGAAATGATGTTCAAGATGTCAGAGAAAAAACATTAGTTGATGTTTCTAATGTTAATGTTTGTGTCGATGATTCAAATGAGAACACCAAGGGGAACTTATCTGCATTCATCTCTACAGATTTGGCAGAGTTGATGCCTAAATTAGCTTTGGAGTCTTGGTTGGATGAAGAACCTGGTGTGTCATCTATTCAAACATCTCAACAAGCATCTTCTGGGAGAATATCCATTAACAATCTTAACTGTACTGTTACACCTAAGCTTCATACTCTTCTGGATCCTACAACTAATAATGGCTTGAGAGTGGAATATGCATTTTCATATGAGATTTCAACTATATCTTCAATGTTAGTACTTGTTGAAATTTTCTTTGAGAACTGCTCTTCTGAACCAATAAAAAATATAGCATTGAAAGATGGAGAGTCTTCTTCGAGTGTGGAATCTTCAGACCAAGTGCTAGGAGAATCTGAAAGGTGATTTTTGTATTCTCTTTGATACTGGCCTTTTGTATCTAATATGGAATTTAACGCTTCAACCGGCTAGAGATTTATAATATGAAATCTTTTTATCTTATCTTACTGCATACACAGTGATATGTTTGTGTTGTTTCTTGTGTAGTCTGCTTCGAACTGCTAATGTACCACCTGTGCTTTCTACTGAAGAGATTGCATCTCTAGATCCAGGTCAAAGGGTGAAGAAATTAATTGAAATCCGTTTCCCCCATCATCTTTTGCCATTAAAGTTGGCTGTAACATGCAATGGGAAAAAGTTTTCAACAAAGCTCTGGCCAGATATTGGGTATTTCCTTAAACCACTTTCCATGAACATGACTGCATTTATAGATCATGAACGACAATTGCCGGGGATGTTTGAGTATTCAAAGAGGTCAGTGATTTTTCATTTCTTCCATCTTTTAACCATCCTTTGTTAAATGTCATTAGTAGTAGTAACCTAATCATTAATGACAGTATTGATTACAAAATGTGGTATGATTCACTACTTTGAATCAAGGAGACTAAGATCTATGATTTATGTTCTATGTAGGTAGTCTAGTAAAGTATCATTGATTTGTTCTAGCATGCATGGCAAGAGCTACATGCGGGTGAATTTGGGTGAATTGCCCACAGTCAATCCAAAAGTTACCTATAAACATGAAGTTGTTTTTATTAATTAAAGTATCCTATTAAACAAATGCATTTTTTCATAAAATGGGTCCACCTGAAGGGTGTACACAGTTAGTTCAACGTGGAAGGAAAATAAAAAATTATCACTTCTTTTTTATCAACAATGTTTTGAATCAATTTGCACTTTCTAAATTTTGATTTAGTTTGCAACTAATAAAACTATTCGACCCAAATAGTTTCATAGATCTTCGTCCTATGTATATATGTGTATTTGCGTGTGTTTAAAATGATCTCTAAGTAAGAGAGATAAATAATGAAAATATGTTTTTTGTATGTTTGTTTGTTTTCTAATCCCAACGAAATTAAAGCTTTTCAATTTATATTTTTCATTTGATATCTCACTGAGTAGCTAGAAGAATTTAAGATTCGTTTGTTGGATGTGATATAGTTGGTAATGAAATTATTTGAAAAACTTGAAGGCCCCTCACAGTCCAAAGTGGGAATTGAGATAAATTGTTGGTTTGCTTCTAGCTTACTTTCATTCTATTTTCTATATTGCAAAATAAACAACATAAAACTATAAAAATATCTCTTTTTTTTTATTATCAATCTATTTGTTGGCCACTACAATTGTTTATTTTTCAAGAACTCTAAAAGTTGATTAATTCAAAAAAAAAAGTTAGTAATGTTTGTTCAGTTGAACCTAATTTCACCATTTGAATAATTTGTTTAGTTTCAGAAGTGGCATAGTTCAAAGGAGAGTTTTAATTGTTTCAATTTGATTTGACTCGGTTAGAATCATTAGTCCTAGCATATCTGTCGTAGGTTCTGCCAATTTGCTTGAATTAACTTATTTGCACAATTAAATGTTCTCCCATAGAGTCTTGGAGCTTGGCCTCGGCCATGTTAGACATGAATAATACTATGACACCAAAATATCATAAAAAATTAACAGAGAATCTTAGAGCATCCACATCAGTATCCTCATCTAAAATCTAAAATTTAAGGTAAAAGAACTACTTTATTAAATTTAGATATCCATTTTCCACTATATAATACATCAACTTCCCTATAATTTGCCATATATTTATTTTTTTATTATTTTTTCTCTTTCCTCCATATTCTTTATTATTAGAAGGAGGAGAGAAATGGAAGAGAGAGAATTTTTTTATTATTAGAGAGAGGAGAGAGAAATAGTATTTTAATATTTAGGGAATGGAATCCATTCCCTAAATTTAAAGAACTACTATTCATGAAATGTATATTTAGGGAATGAGTAGGGTAGCTGATGCGGATGTTTTTTTAATGTAAAATGTAAAATTTAATGTAAAAGTTTAATTTAGGGTAATTGATGTGGATGCTCTTAGGATGATTCTATTGTCTAACCATAAGATCATTTGGATCACATCCAATGTAGCAGCTTAACTACTAAGATAATTAAATGCTGATAAATTGAAATAATGTTAGAAGCAACACAGTTATTTTTTTTCTTTCTTTCATTGGATTATAACTTGAAGATCTAAATCCATAATAATATTAAAGGCATCTACTAATATAGACAAAAACAATAATCTGTTCTTACCTTTCATTCCATATAACCCTTTGACAATCTCACCACCTATTCATCATTTCCAAGAGCGTGGAGAACAATGTAGAAATTTCAAACGCCTCTAGAATATTCATATCTAACAAGCTGTTTAAGTTGGGCTCCCTTTCAATGCAGCTATGCAATAATATTATGCTCATTGTAAAATTAATGAATTTCAACAATAAGAAGAGCATTGAATTAATAACACATTATGACATTCTAATCTCTCTGTAAAATGAAGTCCCATCTTGATCATTTTAAGCATACAAAATTGAATGTGGATACTTTACACGGATTAAAATTATGTTCCTTGATTGCCAGTGATCTATCAATCAAAACAAGTTATTGAAAAATGCAATGAGGAGAGAACTTGAGATAGAGGAACAAAAAAACACAATGTAGTATGACCTTCCGTGTGCAATTTTGTACTTGTAAGAAGATGGCAAAGGGGTTTATTTCTTCTACTGTACCTTTTTCCTGATTAGTGTAAACACCATCTTAAATCATCTGTAACAGGTGCACTTTCAAGGACCATATTGAGAAGATTGCCCCAGTGAAGGATGATAGTTCAATTCATTCGGATAAAATCATTTTACTTTCTCAAATTTTGACATCCAAGGTTCTGAGCAATTGCAATGTTTCCCTTGTATGTGCGGACATCCCTGTTTCTTTTAATATCGATGATGCATCAGGTTTGTGCTTACGTTTCAGTGGGGAATTATTGAGCAACTCAAAACCTTGCCTGATTTCTATCTTAGTCGAGGGCAAATTCTCAGAACCTTTGGCTCTCACTGTCAAGATCAACTGTGAAGAAACTGTTTTTGGCCTCAATTTGTTAAACAGAGTGGCAGCATTTCTACAATGAAAATCCAGCTTTAGTTTTACGGTAGTGATTGCACTAAAGCCAAAAAATTCTGTATTAAATATGTTACTTTGACTCAAATGATGGTTGATCTGCTACTACATAGAGAAGACAATTGTGGAATTCACTTGTCCTCTAGGATATCAAGTGTACTTTTTGAGGGTAAACATTTAGTTCGCCCCGAACGTGTCGTATTAAATCAGCGTGTAAACAATACCTTTTCTCAGAGAGCTTGTATTTTAAAATTCAAAACTTCATTGACGTCATTCAATTTATTGTCGTAATTAAGGAGCACAAGTCCTCAATTATTTAGAATATCATGGTTTATGGCTTCTTAGTGGAGTCCTAGAAAGGCAGATTGGGTTAATGTATAGAGAGAGCATATTCTTATACGATAAATGATGGTTTAATTGTCAAGTCTAATAATTGCACATTCAATCAATTTCACAAGGATCGAACCATACTAAACTTTATGTTGCATTTCTTAAAACAGCTAAGTGATTAAGCTGGTCAAGTTGGAATAGGAATGAAGGTTCTTTGTATCTATATTCAGAACCTGCAACCTGAAAGGTATCTAATTCACATGATAAGAACGACCACTAATTGACTTGACTATGAAGCAGTTGGGCAAGTTCTAATGGCATGTTCAGTTAATAAACATCCAATTTTTGATATTTAAATGTAAACCATATTCCTAAAAGTGTATATTCAGAGGCAAGGGTGCGTCTGGTTTCAGGAAAAGAATGTTTGCAGTAATCCAAAAGTGCATCCAGTGGGTAAGACTTTGCACTGAGACTGTTGTTTCCCAAAGTTTCTGGTTAGGCGCATGGAAGCTGAAGGTGCATGAAAAAGCTCAAAATAATAAGAGACTGAAACGTAAATAAGTTCAGTTTCATATTTGCAGCGAGTCAGTGTGATGCAACAATAAGAACAAGAATAAACACGCTATAACCCCAACAACGAAGATGTATATCTCAACTATTAAAGTTTACTATATGAATCTTATCCTATTATCGAGCTCTTTATAACATAATTAATGATAGACCAATTAGTTGTGTGAGGTTTCTTAAAATTGCAAACTTTGCAACCAAGTAGTCATGATTATGACTACTTAGTAAATGTAACTATAATCTAGCTTTTAACTTTCAAAGAATTGAAAACAATATCCAATCATAAAAAAACATGTGAGCACAGATATCTTCTAGCATCTTTTAGGCAGTTCTGCCTATTTTGAGAAAGGAACATATTATGTACATTTAGCACAGATATCTCTTAGTTTTTCTAGAAACTATTGTTTGTTTTACCTTCTATTTCATGTACTTCCCTGAATCATCCCTGGGTTACTACAGATTATGAATTCAGCAGACTTAGAGCCATAATAGATAAATATCTTCGTCCTAATTTAGCAAGATTCTTTTTAATATTTAGACTCTTTTAACATAAACAGTGGAGTAGTTTCAACCTTTTGCATTGCATGAGTTTTTCTTACCTTGCACTTGACTCTTCTTTATCCCTAACTAGTTCAACTTATCTACCTATATAATCCATTGGTCATATTTAAATGCATCTAGACCATCTTAAACTTTTTTTTTTATTCCCAACTCAAGTTATATAAAGATAGTGTAATAATAGAACTAAAATAATTTTATATTTAAGTAATTATTTTTAATGTCCTTAATGAAATAATATTAATCATTGATGGTACAACACGCAGCATAGGTGTATACACCAATGCTGCGGTAGTTGAACTGTCTATTAGGGTACAAATTAAGTAGAAACGCAAGCCAGACTGTCCTAATGACGAAGGCATAAAGAATCTTGATATATCAATAGCTTACGGACTTGTGAAGGGCTTTTTTTTTGAAAGAGTATCATTAAAAAACTATGAAATTGATGATTCGACTTTGGAGACTATTCAATGCATGACTATTGATGTTTATATTTAATATGTTTGAATTTAGCATGCCTTTAATTATGCATTTTCTTTTATTTGTAATCTTATAATAATATCTTACTGCACTTGTTGATCGTCTTGCGTCAGCATCAGTAAACTCATCCTGCCGTCACGCCTACTGAGCCACTAAGATAGGAAAAAAGTAAATATTTTGTCAATACATGGAAATTCAACACCATTTCAGTATCAAAGTAGCTCAACACTCAGCTACGTGTGCCTTTGACTTCATCTCAATCTGGCGATCCATAGAGGATACAAATAAAATGCAGTGACCAGGTTGCGTGAACTCGTGGAATAAATTGATGGAAAATGAGTTTATGCAAGTAGACCTTATCGAATTAATAAGAGTTAACACTGACAGAGGCTAGAACAAGGCTCACAAATAAGAGATGCAGAATCAATCCACATTGCCATGACCTAACCACCAGCAATATTAAGACTTGACCATATGGGGCGTGTCAGAGAGATGTTCCTACTGGCAACATGCTTGCCACGTTAAATAGAAAAGTAATGAGACAATGAAGCCCATCTGCCATGCGCAATTGCACTGAAGCAGTCGTATGATAACCAACCTACATCAGTGTTCCCACTTCCCATGTACATTGGACCATTAATTGACAGCACTTTCCTCGTGGAGGGCAGGCATTTGTTGAATTACTTTTCATTATTCCACATTGGTTTCTCGAGGCTAACGATGAACTTGTATGTTCCTTCCGATAGACATTACTTGTGGCTCAAAAAAGGTGCTAACCAACACAAAACTGTCGGAGGATTAATTATATTTAACTAGTGATTCAGATCACAAGAAGTTGTAAGTGCCCGGACCTTGCCAACAACCTTATTTTTCTCTGTCTTCCATGCTGTGGCTGGTTGCCTTTTGAAATGCAATAATGCTAAAGCTTGTCCACATTGCCACTCCTATTAATTACTCTTCCAAATGACCCCATAGCTGTAGATAGCACGTTGAAGCCACTAGTACCCTCGCTGCAATTCTGGGTCTTCCTCGGCTTCCTGTGCTTGGAAGTCTTTGAGGTGTTGCCATGGCTTTCACCGTCTTTCTCCTTGATGGTTGCCAGCTTAGAAATGTTGCTACGGCAAAAGGGGCAAGTAGGTGATGCCAAGCACAAGTTTGTGGGATTCGGCTTGCTGTAGCAGCACAAGGCAAGCGTGCATTGGGAACACATCTGATGCCTACAATCTTTAACCTCAATGGTGCAAACTCGGTCGAAGCAGATGGCACACAGATCCATGTCATCGTCCTGCAATAATTGATGTTATTTATGAAATGGTCTAAATTCCTAGAAGAATAAATATTTTTGTATAAGTAAGTTTTCTATAATGTTATACCCTTTAAATTATAATCACTGGTAAAAGAAACATTACATTGAACCATTAAAGATTCAGACAAATGTCAAGTGCATGATCTGCCTTTACCATGTGATCTGGATGTCAGTTAGCACATGTTTCAGTAAGTCATCTTATGGATGCTTTGAACCTGAGGCTTATAGCCCAAGCCTGGAAGAACTAGAATCAGAAGTACCATGGTGTCTCATTCTACTGTATTAATTGTACAATAGCAGCAATAATCAACCACAGGACTGAACAAGGAATTACAAAGATAAAATGCTTCACATGATTAAAGCAGTCTACATAAATTTTTTCTTTGATATGGAGAATGACTCTGCTTGTTGATAATGCACTTGATTTGCAACTAAGTTACAAATTTACCCATTTGAGCAATATCGATGCATAGATTATACAAGCAAATGTCACCTTAAACATACTATACAATGCAAAGGAAAATTTGGTATTCTATATGAAATACTTTTGTTGGAAATCAAAGTGACATTGCAGCAGTTATCAATTCAAGGGTTGTCGGATCATGCAAGAGTAGTAGAAGAAAAGAAAAAGGAGGAATTTATAGTAGTACCTCAGAAATATCATCATCAAATGCTTTATCTGAACAAGCAGGAGATGTTAAGGATTGTGTTGTTGCTTTCAGGACCTTCAATTCCCTTTCTCTGTTGCTCTCCATCAGAGTTGCCTCCAGTAGAGCTTTCGTGTCTAGGTCAAGTTCACAAATGAACTTTAATGCAGATGGCCAAACTAGAGGCTCCGCTGCAGATGGGTTCAGTAGAGCTGCACATGCGCCATGATTTTGCTTCAATGCAACCTCATATGGTAGTCTCCTGTAACAATGACGAACGTTGGATCTATGAATTGCAATAATAAAAAACATGTAAGCTACATTGAGAACGCCAAATAGAATGGGAGGTCATATGAACTAATTAAACTTCCTAAGTTTTCCTAACCTAAGTATCTGATATCACTCCACTATAAAAACAAGATGCAAACTACATCAACTAATTGCATTTGAAAAAAAAACTGATATATGAAAGAACACAGAGATCAGAGAACTTTCTGAACTAATTTAGATTATGGTTTACCCTTGATTCATTTCCCTGATAACAAGCACAAAGATTAATTAAGGAAAATAAAGTCTACCTGGAATCAGAAATACCAGAAAGATATCATCAGTTACTTACCCTGATGCATCCCTTTGAAGCCGATCAGCACCTCGTGAAAGCAATTCACGAACACAGCCCAAATTTCCCCCACGAGCTGCAAAGTGTAAGGGCGTGCTTCCAGGAAAACTGCAAATTGCAATCTCCTGAGCTTACAGCCAAATGAAAATATATAAACGCTGAATTTCGAAGATGGGAATTTAATAGTTTGCTAAATAGTAGTGTATAAATTACCCATATCGGCCAGTTGAAGCACAGACGAGAGCCCCACATTCTAAAAGAATATGGACACACTTAGGGCATTTTTGCCTGGAAGCGAGGTGCAAGGGCGTCGCCCCTGTGCCATCCCTCAAGTTTACAAACCGCAAGAATCCCCTGCAGATCCAATACGCCAGGAAATAAACAAGTTTAACAGCTTGATCCATTCAGCCATATAAAGCCTAAACTGTTAGATCCTTCAGGAACTTACCAAGAATCGGTGACTTGCGCGGATTTTGCTGCCGATAAGATTGCCTGCAAACAATCTGAGTGACCATAATAAGCAGCATAGTGCAGGCATGTTCTTCCGTTCACTGAATCAAACATCAAGACCTAACCACGCAGAACTAATTAGAAAAAAAAAAAACTATCCCAAAAAGAAACTTTGGCAAAAAGCAGTAAGCTGACTCACATTTGCCCCCAAATCGAGTAGTTTTTGCACACATTCTTTCTCTCCATGCATCGCAGCCAGCATCAGCGGGGTCTAATTTTACAAGAAGACCCAAAGAGATCAAGATCTCTTGAAACCATTTTCAGTAAGATAGAGGAAATCCACTAATTATGTTTTTCTTCCCCACCTGTTTATCTCGATTCACGACGTCAGGACTCACAGATCGGACCAGCAGCATAGATAAAACCTGCAAACACACGCGAATCAAAAACAAAAATCGTTGATCTGGCCGAAATCAGCGAAGAGGAGGGGATGGCCTCACCTCGAGGCAGCCATTTGCCGCGGCGATGTGGAGCGCGGACAGACGGTCGTAGATGGTGGTGCGATGCAGAAGAGCTGGGTCTTCTCTAAGGAAGCATTCCACCACTTCCAATTTCCCAGCTTGGACTGCCGAGAAGAAGTCATGCTCGAAGCTCGAGCTGGCGCAGCTCACCCCCTGGCCCATCTCCACCCTACCTCCTCGAACCCCGACTTCCCACCGGAGCGGGGTGGCGTTGTGCCGCTGGCGAACGGAGGTGAGGCCACGACGGTAGGGGAGGTCGCCTGGGAGTCTCTTGGTCTTCGAACACATGCGCCAGACCATGTCCGGCCTTTATTGTTCACAGCTACGCTGACGATGGACGCGGTCTGAGGTGAATAGGTCGGATTCGGATCCGATTCAAATAAAATAATAAATATTTATATTTTCAATTCTTTTTAAATTATTTTATTTTAATTGTAAGTTATAAATAAAAAATTTTATCTTCCAATTCATATTCAGTTACTAATGAGAGGCTTTGAGTTTTTAATTCATAAAACAATTTTATAAGTAACACTTAATTTTAGTTAAAATATTTTCTAATAAAATATTTTTTGCTTCAAATTTATAAAAGCTTGTTTTAAATTCCAAGTAGTTTAATTGAGAGATGGATGTAATGCAAATACCTTTTAATATTTTATTCTATGCCAAAATATCTCGAGATTTTAATAATAATTTAACACAAAAGTCTTCTGATAAAGTCTAAGATGTTGACTTGTGGGACATCTCATATAAAGGATTTAGACATGGGCAATAATTTTAGTAGACTATCATAGATAAAGTTAAGAGTGTTTTTAAAATTTAAATAAAATATAAAGTGTATCATGGACAAAAATTATTTTTGAATTTCATGACCCAAAAAAAAAAACATGTTTGTGGATTCTTTTAATTTGAGTTAATTTGAAATTGTATTAAAATAATGTTTTTTCTAAATTCTTTTATGTTTGATCTTATTTAGTCATTTGGCAAATTAATTAGATTTTTAAAAACTATTACAGTATGAGTACATTATTCTTGACAATTGCTAAGAGCTCAATGTGGAGTAGAAGGATTTTAAGTGGGCAAGTAACTCTTACATGGGAAAGAAGGAAGTTATGTCATTTCCTCTAATGGAAAAAGGAAATGAGTGTTTCTCTAGCCTTTACTAGAGATTTTAGCTTTCTATCTCTCACCTTGAAAGTGAGATATTTCCTAATCTCTTGGATGGAGTTCATGCCCTTGCTTAAAACCTAAGGTTTGAGAGCTGATGACTAGTTGCCTTCCTTTCATCTCTCATTGGGTGGTCAGAGATTTTTCATTACTTGTATGTTATAATGGTTGGATCATGCCTTCCTATGAGGATCCATATAGCAATTTGACTAGCATAGCAAGAGGTATTTCTTGACGTCTCATTGGAGGTGTTGTCTGTTTTTAGCTTCCCAGCTTAGAGGCCAAAGGTCGCCTTTGCCTTTGCGTTAGAATATCTAATGGCTTGCTTTAACTTTTTGACTTGGACAGTGAGTTTTTTTCCCCGATAATCCAGTTAAGCTAACGTAATCCGAATTATAAATACTAATGTCTTTGTTTGCCCAGGAGTTTCTTGAAGGATTTAAAATCTCTATTTGATGGACTAATATGAGATTAACAATCCACCTAATAATTGTTTTTTAAAAAATAAATCTTAATTAAGTGATCTAAGTAGGAAGGAGGTTTAGATATTGAATGGGGATTTAATATTTAGATCTATTAAGCTGGTTCATTAATATTAATAGACTATTAATGATAAATGAGCTTTAAGATGGATAATTCCTGCATAATAAGCTTGGTATATCACTTTAAAAAACTTACGGTTAGCCACCGAATTAGTGACAAAGTTTAAACTCCGTCGCTAATTTAGCGACCGATTTAATTATCGATCACTAATTAGTGACCGATTAAAATTCGATCGCTAATTAGCGATTGATAATTAAATTGGCCACTAAATATGTGACTAATTAATTAGTTTTACAATTAAACCCATTTGGTCAATTAGGGTATGCACACTTTGGTGTGATTTGACTTCTCTCTGTTCCCTCTCCGACGACGAGTTACGACTTTCAACTTCTCTCTTGTCTTCTCTTTGGCAATTTCGACTGCTGATGCGACTTTGTCTCCCGATCTCCCCCTAAGGTAATCTTCTCTCCCTTCTCTCCTCTCCCCCTAATTAGGTTGGGCACTGCCTCGTAGCGAGATCACGGCTTGCCAGCGACCTCGCCGTGATGTCGTGGGATGTTGGTGGCAAGGTCACGGCCTGCCAACGGCCTCGCAGCAAGGTCGTGGCCTGGCCGGGCATGCCAGGTGGGCCCTAGCTATGCATGCCAGGAGTGTTCTGTCATCGACACTGGTATTAAACTACCTTATTATCCCTTATGCTTTTTCTATTAATTGTACGAATAATGATATGGGCCGCTACATTTTACCACGACAAAGCATCGCGACCCCATTAGCAACCTACATGGTGTCCTCCACTTCAGCCCTCTCTCTCCTCACGTCAAAATCTTCACGCCAAGATTTTCGACCGCATCCCCTTCGTTCCCTAACTCCCTTTTGTTCTCTACCCTCGCGTCCTTCCTTTCGTTCTCCACCCTCGCGTGTGTCCTCGAAGAGAGGAGCGAAGCCCTAACTTCTGCGACACATCGTCTTCCCTGCAAGTCGTCCCCTCCCCCCCTCGCATTCTCGAAGAGAGGAGCGAAGCAGCAAGCCCTTCTCCCCCCTCGTGTTATCTAAGAGAGGAGTGAAGCAGCAATCCCATTCTCCCCCCTTGCGTTCTCGAACAAGGAGTGAAGCAGCAAGCCGTTCTCCCCCCTCGCATTCTCGAACAGAGGAGCGAAGCCGTCCATCCGCACTAACCCAGCCCTAACTGCCTCCTTCTTCTTCTTCCCTCTCACTTCCAAGGAATCAAAGAAGCACATCAAGTTATAGCAGCAAGGAGTAGTGACTTTGAGTTTAAGTACTCTTTGAGGTAATCAATTTCTTCTTCTTCTTCTTTAATGTTCAAGTTTTAG
>JBBMJZ010406249.1:0-12828 GCA_037833815.1 Zingiber zerumbet
AGTCAACTAGGAGTTGACTTTGGTCTGGGCACCCGGAGCTGGTCCGGGAGCTCGGTCACCCAGGCAGCAAGGGTGCCCCGGGTCTAGGTGTCTAGACCAGAAAATTTATCGCAAAGCCACCTATTGTGATCCGGTACGACGTAGATAAAATTCTATCCACCTCCAGACGTTGGAACCCTTCCAAGCGCGCTGATCAGGGCTATAAATATAGCCCTGATCCCAGTAGCTAGAAATCATCACTTGTAATCAATTTTTTTGTCTGTTCTACTACTTTGTAACCTGTCAACAGTGTAAGAGGTTTCTCTGCCTAAAGGAGACTTTAGTGGATTTTTTCAATGTCTTGGATTAACAATCTTCTGATTGCAAACCAAGTAAATTCTTTTGTACCTCTTCTTTTTTTCTAATTAGTTTGTTAATTCTTTTTATACAAGTGTTAGTTTTAATCAAGCTATAAGTCGAGCAAGATGTTCATTTTTTGTGTAGGGCAATTTACCCCATCTTACTGGCCTCCAAGGTATCAACAATTTTCTTTCCCATTTCTGCATAAAAATAAATTACTTAACAATTCATACAATAAACTATAATCTATGGAAAATATAAGCATCAAAGTGCTTAAATTGAGCATATTATTCAATTTATTAATAATCACTACACAACCACATATCTCATTCAATTATTCAATTAAAGAAGATAAAACACAAACACATTCATAAAATAGGTTGAAATTAGAAATCCATAACCTATTTTTATTCAAACTAACAAAATCAACCACTCTCAAATAACAAGAACAATTTATAATTCATACCATAAAGTACAGGTCATAAAAAATATGGACATCAAAGCGTTTAAATTGAGTATATTATTTGATTTTTTGCTAATCAATATACAAAGGTAATATATCTTTTAATTCTTCAATTAAAGAAGATAAAACACAAATATAGTCATAAAATTATAATTTGAACATCAAAACTAATTTCATTCTAGCTAGCAGATTGAATAATATCAAAAATTTAAACTATTTACCTATTCATACCCTAAAATACAAACCGTAAATATTTTAGACATCAAAATACTTCAATTGAGTATATTATTCATTTTATTGATAATCAATACCCAAAACTAACATATATCTTTCAATTCTTCAATTAAAGAAGATAAAACACAAACACACTCATAAAATTGTAATTCAAAAATCAAAACTAATTTTATTCAAGCTAGCAGAATTGATAATACCAATAATTATAATAATTTACCCATTCATATCCTAAGATAGAACTTTAAAGATTTTGGACATCAAAGTGCTTAAATTGAGTATATTACTCAGTTTATTAATAATCATTACAAAATTTGTACATATCTTACATTTTTTGAATTAAAGAAGATGCAATACAAATTCATTCATAAAATTACAATGCATACACCTAAACCTAATTTTATTGAACCTCAACCTCACAAAATAAAAAACACCCATGAAATAAAATACCCATAAACTAAAGCTTCGATTTTTCACAAACGAATAACAAATTAATCAAAATCTAGGACACACAAATTTTAATTAACGATCATTCAAGGGGATAATATGGTTTAGTCAGGTTCTGCCGACTCTCTGATATTTGCCTTCAACGTTGATAGGGATAGTTTAGGGACGAAGCCATGGAGTCCGTCGTCGATAGTTTAGAGTAACGGAGGTAGAGTACATTGCCAAGATTTGGAGTCACGGAGGTGGAGTGAGTCGCCGAGGTTTGGAGTCATGAAGTGATGCGTCGGACGTTGGGAGAGAAAGGAGTAGTTGAGCATTTTAAATCCAAACGAGGGTAATATGGTAATTTCATCAAAGTTAGGGAGCATAAACAAATAAATTGGCTTAGTCACGTATCATAAACAAATTTATATTGACACAGGGACTGAATGTAAATGTTTAAGTTGGCATGGGGATTTAAAAGCAATTTCCTAATAATTATAACCGATCCTTGATTTAAATCTATTTTTATAGCAAAGCTTAATTTGGTTATTAGCAAAGCCTCCCCGAGTGAGTCTAGAGAATGTTAACTAGATAATTGATAAAACATCTCTAGTCAATTGTTACTCTATGAAACATTAGAATTTGATTGCTAATCTGCATCTTTATTCCAATAGCAACTCTTTCCTGGTTTTTGAATCTGGCGGCAATCGATTGCTATTAGTTGACCAATATGTATTAGACAAATAGCCCAATCGACTACTCCTCAAGAGAATCAGTTAAAAAAGAATCAATTTATTTTATTATTATTTTTTTTTGCCTAAGTTGAATGCTCAATTTCTAAATCCTTCCAAACCACATCTATGACCGATTCTAATCATATCCAAAACTATTATTTGTTACTAATATTTAATTTTTTTAAAATAACATTTAATAATTTATTTTTAATATATTTTTTATTTTTTAATATTTAAAATTTTAAATATTTTTAAATAAAAAAAAGTTTGCATCAAACGGTAATGACTTTAATTTTGATATGAAAGCTCAAATAGTGCCAAAGAATTTTGTAAGTTATAACTAGAGGCTTTAATTAGGAGTGTGCTTAATTCAAAATGGTAAAATTTAATAAATTCCTATATTTATATTTAAAAAATTAAAATTAAGATATAATTAAATTATTCTGTAGTGTTGAAATTAATTTTACATATATTTTTTTATTATTAAATATGGCAAAAGATAATTCGTTCGCCCCAACGCCCCCGTCAACCCAAAACAAAACACTCTAAATGATTTAATAGAAAGGAGGTTCATTAAATATACCACTACACCACAACTTATTTAAAAGCATGGCATAGTTACACCACAACATATCACTCAAATTTATTCAAAAGCATGGCATAGTTATAAAGTTTATGGCCCACAAATGCACCTCCAGACAATCTTCTGTAGGAGCCTCCTCGTTCCACCGGCAACTGGTGGTAAAACGTATGGTTGTGCTCTACATGGTGTGCAACCATTACACTGGCCATTGCAGTCTGGAATCACAGTGTTCACTTGTACATTAGAGATTTCTTCGCTTGCAAGCTCCACATCTATTCCTCTAGCTGAGAATATATAGATTAAAAAAAACAATAATAAATCTTAAGATCATATATATGTATTGTAAATCAAATATAATGGTCATGCATGAAGAAAATCTCATCGAGATTATACCACTAATGATGCAAAAGAAAACAAGGAAAGAGAGAGCCATCATTCCTTTAAGCTCCATTATAAAATATTAGATTTGTGATTGTGAGGAGAATTAAGTGTCAATTTGTTCGTATTTATAATGTCAATTCTAAATTTCCTTTACAAATAAATTTAGCAATTATTATGGAAAAAGATAAACAAATTATTCATGCTAATCGGCAAGTATTAAGAAAAATATTAAAAAAAGAAAACCTTATGATTTTATTGAATAACTATTGTGGCAACAAATTAATAGTTATTTAAAAAATAGATAATTGCAAAAATGGAAACAAATATCAAATGAAAGTTAAATTAAAAAATTTAAAATATTCAAGATTGGTATACCAGTTATAAATAAAAATAAATTAAAAAATATTTAGGATTAACTCATCATCTCTAAATATAATGAGAGATTTAATTCTTACTATTTTGAAATTAATATTTTCTATTTTGAAATAAAAAGATAATATTTATAATTCCTACAGAGTTTAATGATAATTTTTTAGAATATTTATTTCATATTAAATGTTGAGTAGTGTTAAAAGAAGTCCATAATTATATATCTTTTAATTAATATAATTTTTAATTTGACTATTGTCCATAAGTGAGGTTATTTCCTTATTTGCTTCAGCTTGGCATCACGACATTCGATAGTCAGGTTCTCTTCCAACTCGATAATTCGGCACTACTCGGCACTCGGCTAATTCAACCATATACCAGGCAGTTCAACCGTCCCAAATAATTCATCCTTCCCTACTTGACAACTTGAGATTATTAGTTTAAACCTTCGTAATAGCAATTTTCCCCGAATCTCTGACAAAAATTGTCAAACATAGCTCAATCAACTACTCAAAGAGAATCAAATGAAAAAAAGTTATTTTCCCTTTTGTTTTTTTTCCTGAGTTAAATGCTTAATTTCTAAATTCATCCAAATCACGACTTGATAATTTGGGAGACCGTGAATTAGGAAGCGGGGGTCAAGTATAATTTCTTATATTTTCTTTACAAGAAAACTCATAATTCTCATTGAAATAATGTCATAATACAAGTTTTTCTACCAAGCCGGTTAATTCTCATTCTCCCAAACAAGTGGAGAAGGGGAAGAAGAAATAAAACATGCTATATGATGGGAAACAAAGTTTGTCGTGCATCTAATATGTACGAGAGCAATAGTATGTCTTTTTTTCTATAAGCTTGCGAATTTGCAAAATTTGAGCTCCCATATAATGTAAATTTTCATCACCGTCCATGACTGCCTGCACAGATGTTAACAAGTCAAAACAACCAAAAGTCTTCTTAAACTCCGAGCATTAGCGAACGCTAGTCCTTCGTGAATTGTATTGAGTTTATCTTCTGTAACTGGGTGTGGTGCTTGTGTGCGCCTCCCAAACTTTAATGTTCCCGATAGCATATCCATTTGTTCTATGACTCTTCTGTAGCTTGATTCGGTGGGTTGTGGTCTCAATTCTACGACACATCTTTGAAAATGCTGGAGCAAATCATCACATCATTTTAGGCTATGTTTCAGTGCCCTTGATTCTTTCCCATAAGTAGCTTTCATGTGCATTTCCATAGCCCTGCGTACATATCGCCAAGCTCTCGAATTGTATTCGACTACACTTAGTTTTTAACCACATACAGACATCCAGTGTTTCCATATCTCGCACATTTGAAATAACACCCCTGATCCTATCTGAAAGCTACAGGATGGAGCACTGGTGATGATGAGTAATGACTTTGGAGAAGGCGAACGACGACATACCTGAGAAAACCAAAGTAGATCTAGGAGAAAGCTCTGAAGAAGAAAATACCACTAAGAAAACCATGGATCAATACTCCAATAGGCAATCCTTCCTCCTGCGCACAATGAGACCAACCAACAAAGCATTTGTGACCTAAGACTGGGGTGGGAGTCCCTGGCTAGACCCTCTGACGCTCAAGTCAGTCTCTCTATTTTGAAGAAGAAGAAGAAGTACAGTAGAATTGAAATGGAACTAGGGTTTGAGTTATAGTGTTCTACGTACCTTGCCAGTGGAGAGAATTCCCCTTTTTATACCACCTCATCTAACCTCCACAGTCATGAGGTGGACCCCGGTTTGTTAGAGTTTGTTAGGAAATGACGTAAGTATCACCTGTAATAGTTTAAGGAATCTTTTTTTACCCCATATGTAGCTTCTTTATCATTTAGCATACCTACAGAAGCTTCTAGAAACTATCTCCCGCCAAATTAGCCAAACTATCACATAATCATATATTATTCACATATTACTCATATATGATATGTACTTGGTTAACTACATAGACCCATTAAATATTTACTGAGAATATCATCTGTACCTCGGTTGGTTATGTTCGGGAGATTTATTTTTTGAGCGTTTCTTAATATTGGTGCTCGATCGACCTTTACACAACCACGCGAGATTTAGGAACACCATAAGGTTATATATCCTTTGTGCTCGGCCAATCCTTTAGGCTCAGTTAAGATATCTTTACTAAACATATACGAATATTCTTACTTAACTCCCTTCACTCGGTCGATAACATGCTCTAAACCACATAAGGTTAGATATCTTTATACTCAGTCGGTCATTCATACTCGCCCGGGCTTTACCCGTTGAGCGTATATGAATATTCTTACTTAACTTACCCTTACTCAATCGATCTCCCCTCGGTCGGCTATATGCTACGAATAAGGCTAACTACCTTTGCACTCGGTCAGTCATTTACTCTCGTCTGGGATATGCCCACCGAGCGTATACGAATACTCTTGTTCGATCACCCTTTGTTTGGTCAATCATATATCCAAGGTCATATAAGGCTAAATGCCTTTATGCTTGGTCGATTACTCATGTTCGGCCGAGTTTCACCTATCGAGCGTGTGTGAACATTCCCACTTGACCTGCCTCTGCTTAGTTGATAATAGGTTCTAGATTACCTAAGGCTAAATGCCTTTATGCTCGATCGATCATTTATTCACGTTCGTTCTTTCCTTATTAAGCATATACAAACATTCTTGCTCAGTGGATCATATATTCAGGTTCACATAAGGCTAAACGCCTTTATGCTCGGTCGGTCTTTGCCTTCTGAGTGTACCACTGTACCTTCATCCTACTCTCCTTAGCTTTCCTTGTATTATTATCCCTTTTCCCACTTACTGTAAAGAATCCACCTATCATAACCTGTATCATTAGCCTTCCCTTCAAGTCTAGTCGAAGAAGGTGTAGCCAACTGACTAGACCTAAGTTTATTTTTATCTTTTTGCTAAATATTAATTTTCCTGGACTTCTCACATCTGCTACAGTGATCCCGTGACCCCTTTACCACAGACTCCATGACCAAGTTAAATAGGCCTGTGATCTTCATTTCTATAACAACCATCTTCTATCTTACTTTACCTTCTTCTAAAGGTACTACTGAGAGTTATGGCTTCTCATCTTCCTGTGTGGGATCAACTATTATTTGAGAAGAAGAAATCTTTAGTTGAAGACATACAAGCTCTGGATCAAGCTCTAGATTTTCCTCATTCACACCAAAGAGAACTAGAGGTACGTCTATTAGTAGCTCAATCTCAAGTTTGGTCTGAAGTGGCTCTTAGGAACAAATCTTATCTAGACTTAGAGAAAAAAACTAAAGAGCTGGATGATATAAGAGCTCAACATGCTTCAAAAATAATTGTATTAATTAGGAAAGTTCATGTACATGGTGTACTGATATCACAACAACAAAAAGACTTGAATGATCAAAGAGCTAAGGTAAGTTTTTTGCAAGCTGAACTAGATCGGTCAAATCAAAGTCAACCTCTTCAACGCCAACCCAAGGGGGTGAGCTATATGGACACAAGAGGAACTCCGTCGGATGACAGATTTTTCGATCGACAATAGTATTGGGCCAAATAGTTACCCTCCCATACTTGGTAAGGATAGCACAATCTAATAGTTTTAAGGAACATGATTGATGGAAGTTTATCTTTTTACTGTATTGGTTATGGAAATTCAAGAGTTATGGTTATAAAATTACTGATAGCAATATCAGGGTTCTGTGTTTATGTTTGAGAATGATATATAATAGCCTATGATTAACTATGCTAGAAATAATAAAAGACTTTATGCATAAGCTCGGGCGAGTATGAACTTAATCAAGTTTCTAAGCTCCGTTTTGCCTACAAGGCCGGTCGGGATTACAGTTTGTCAAGATATTTTAAATTCTACCAAGTTATAATTTGATATTATTATTTTATATTTTCTTCTCATTCTTCTCTTTATTACACCTAGGAAATCAAACACCTTTTTCAAAATCTTCTCATTGTTAATTGGTCCTTCAACGGAAAGAGAGTGTTGGAGACATACGACGCTACGGTGCTAACCCGAGAATGATTTGTTTTGTTATGTCTATCATAAATGCCCATTTATGGATTCACGACACGTGTCCCTAATTTCTTCTTCATAACATAATAGTTCACACGCCTTCTAGTAATGTCTTATCACCCTCCTTTCTCAACAGATCAATGAATCTCCTTGTAAAGATCCCTCACACCCAACGACGATCCTTGTTAACCAATATTTTCAAAAAACCCTAAACCCTTTATATTCTTACCCTCTTCGTCTTCTTCCTCTCGCTCTTTGCGGGTGTTGTTACTTAGCCTTTTCTCAATCTTTGCTGACCTTTTTCATCCTCCAGTCTTCCTCTGTGGTTCTTCCTCCTTAAGGCTTCAATAAGTTGTTTTCTCCCTTATTTTTGTATCATTCTATGGCTAAAGAATCTTTTACCACTTGGTATGCTCAGACTTTGTCCACCTTTCGTAAAGTTGATAGGTCTTCCCTTCGCTCTCAATACGAAATTCCCAAGGCCTACGCATTGCAATTCCTAATCCTGATGCTCGCCCTTATCTTCCTCCTGACAATTATGTTACCTTTTTCAAAGATCAACTAACAGCCAGTTCATATTTTCCCATTCCCCTTTTTTGATAGAAATCAGCCAATACTTTGATATTCCCTTGCAATAATTTACTCCTAATGCATTCCGTTATCTATGTGGTTTGTGTTAGGATGTATACTAAAAGTCTAGCTTTTTGTAAACATTTATTTTGAAATAAGAATCACATTGGTCAAATGTCTGTATTTATGTTAAATGTAATTGTCCATTTAATTTATATTGTAGATAACATGGTGTGTGGTGTCACACAGAAGATCATATTATTAGTTCCTTATAAATTATAAGTAGTAGCTCATGACCAAGATGGATAGGGACAAATCATTGGAACGGTCGTAGTATAATTTAGTATTAGTTTATTTTGTTAGATCTAAAAAAGATACTTCCTTACCATGTAAGCTTCTTGGTCTCCTTCCAGATCTGAGTCTGACTGGGTTCATCCTTTTTGGTGGCATTTAGTACCAGATTTTAACTTGACTCTTTAGTTGTACCTGCACATCGAATTTCATGTAATTTCAAAATCGAAAAAAGTTTCTCTAGGGTACTTATCTCTAGGTCCTTCGAGATGTAGTAGGCGTCTGATCGAACTCTATTCTAGAGTTCTGGGAAAAGCATTGAGTGCGTAGCGTATAAAGTCATAGTTGGTTACCATTTCACCAAGGTTGACTAGTTCAGTTATCAGCTCCTTGATCTTCGTATGTAGTTAGGCTACATTCTCACCTTTTTCCAACCGGATGTTCGTTAGCTTACTTCGAAGAATGTCCCATCTTGCAAGATTCGCTTCAGATGTTCCTTCGTGGAAGTCCAAGAACTTCTCCCAGATATCTTTTGCCAATGTATAGCTTTCGATGTGATTTACTTCTTGAGCAGTAATACACTTAATAAGTGATATTTCGCTCTACTATTGGCTATGAAATCGCTTTGCTCTTTCTTTATCCAGAGGTACTCTTCTTTCACTATGCCTTGCTGATCTTTGGAAACTATAAAATCATACTTAATTATTAAAAGAATTTCAAAGTCAGTTTTTAGGAATGCCTCCATTTAGTGTTTCTAGTGTGTGAACTTCCCCTTGAATATTGGCAGGATAAGGTTTGGTCCCATCGTTGATTTCTTTATTTTGCTCGATGGTTAGTCCTTCAGAAGTGTCCTGGCTTTAATACTAATTGTTGGTCCCCTAGAAGCCAGCTAGAGGGGGTGAATAGCCCTGAAAAGACATGAATACCCTTTCTTGATCTTCGGACTAAGTTAGGCAAACACTTGTATAATAACAAAAAGTAAATGCATAAATAAAAAACAGAGGTAAGAGAATTTACTAGGTTTGCAATCAGAGGATTGCTAACCCTAGACAAATGAAGCTCACTTAAATGTCCTTTGGGGGAGTAACCTCTTTACAACATTGACAGCTCACAAAAGTAGTAGAACTAAAAGAGAATTCGTTTACAAGTGTTGATGTTCAACTATTGAAATCAGAGTTGTATTTATAGCACTGATCCGAGCACCTAGGAGTAGATAAAATTTTATCCATGGTGCAACAGATCGCGACAACTCACGTTTCAATAAGTTTTCTGGTTCGGGCACTTGGACCAGGTCTAAGCGCTCGGACCGGGCTGAACCAGCTCGACCAGGGCGCAAGCCTAGGGCGCCCTGGCTAGCCCCGGGGTTCCGGACACCCAGACCAAAGTCAACAGTTTTGTTGACTTTTTTGACTGAGCTCTCGTTCTGACTCCATTCGCTTGGGTGATTTCGACTATCCGGAATAGGGCTCACCCGAATCCATTTTCTAGCCTTCTCGAGCAACCTTCCACACCAACTTCTCGTCCCTTGGAAATATCGTGCACCTCCTTCTCATCTGCCAGCATACTCTTCCATAACACCACATCCCTCAGATGCTACCAAGCTCGTCGACTCTCTCCCTGTCGTCCTTCTCGCTAGCTACATCTTTCGTTCGACTTCCTGTGCTCCTAAGTCTCTGCACACTTAGGCATAAGGTATCAAAAGACAACAGGATCTAACTTGATTTGGTTGATCACATCAAAACCTCCACGAGGTACTTACACCGACAACTAGGACAAGGCCGAAGGAAGCTCCAGAAGACAAGGCGTGAAGAATAGAGAGACATTCGAGGGATGCGAGGTTGATGGAGGAAACTAGAGGGCTAGGTCTAGGTTGGTCAGGCAAGGAAGAGTGTTGAGTGAATGTACTCAGGGGGTCAAAATCCTAGGTTAGGATTTTACCAGTCGACTGACAACTAGACCAATTGACTGGGCCAAGGCATAAAATATTTTTGTGTTTGACGGTTGTAAAAATAATAAATCGGTACTATAGAAGTTACTACAGTAATTAATGTAGCAGTTGACGGGTACTTCCATCAGCCGACTGGTATTGAGTCATTGGCATGTAACGGTCGAATTCCACAGAGGACTAGTCGACTGGTGATTTTACCAGTCGACTGGTGGCGGGAAACACAGCTAGGTGTTTTCTCCTGAGCTCTATTTAAGAAAGCTTGGGGTGTTTTGCTAAGGTTGACGAAATAGAGGTGGTTAACCCCTATTAGAGTCTCCCAAGCCCTCGTGTGATCGTTGTGCTTGTATTTAAGTGTTTATGGCAAGACTTCTCCACTGTTAAGGAGCTTGAGCTAGCCGGAGGTTTTTCGGGGAGTCATCCACCGACGGATCAGGATCCTTCACCTTATGGACAACCATAGAGTAGGAGTAAGTTATCTCCGAACCACGTTATATAAATGTGTTAAGGTTTGCTTGGTGGCTCTTATCTTCTAGGGTTTATCTTTCTACTTGTTAGTTTTGTTCTTGTATTCCACTGTGGCTAACATGTTGTAGGAAGCGAACATTGTGGGTGATCAGCTATTCACCCCCTCTAGCTGGTCATCAAGGTCCTAACATAAACTACAATAAACAGAAATCATAAAAGCATAGGAATGGAGTTAATAGAATGCTTTGAGCACGTTCTTAAACAAAACAAACCGCAAGATGTAGCATCACACGAACCTTTATAGGAATGACTTTGTAAGAGATTTGAGAGGTTGGATTCCATCGCGTGTTGCCAGCAGAAAGGGAGGCAAACCCCTAGTCCAGAACCACAGAGATTATGCGCACAAGTAGCGAGACGCGAGAAAAGGATAGGGGTTGGGGAGTTGTTGCTTCGGTGTTTCCACAGTAAACTAACCCCAGCGGAGCTCGCGTCCTAGATTCGACGCTCGCGTCCTAGATTTGACGAGAGAGAGCACAGAAGCGCCATTGCTTGAGAGGGAGGCAGAGATGGGAGAGAGGGAGGCGAGATAGAGAGGGAGGTGGACGTGATTGGGCTAGGGAACACAAGGAGAGGAAGGAGGAAGGCGGTGCTTAAGCTAGCGTTCGCGAGGAGAGGAATGCTTGGGTAAGAGAGGTGATTCAGAGAGAGAGGAGCGGCGGCTAGGGTTTTGCGAAGAGGAAAACACGAGTAATGGATTTCTGCACGTCAAAAGTGTCAAAAGTTGTTGCGACTTCTAACCGCAAAAGATGACAATGTGAAACTTGCCGCATCACCAAACCGCACGAAACCGCAGAGTAGGAACCGCAAGATAGGAACTCTGTGTGTATATATAATCCAAAACAACAAATAAATAAATAAATAACTTTTAAATTCAAAATTTAATAATCTAAATATTTAAAATTCTAAAGCATGAATCGTAGACAAATCATTTCTAAAATAAATAATAATTAAAAATTTTAAGGCATCGTATAGTATTTAATTAATGTTGCTACTGTACGTGGGTTCGTCCCAGTTGATGGGCACATGCAAGTAACAGATGCAGATGGCAATCTGGTTGGTTTAGCATTTCTTCCAGAAGAGTAAGACATACACTTTAGATGTCTATAGTTTCATATTGCATATAACTCTGGCAAATGTTCTGTAAAATTCTCCGTATAGGTCCCTCATTTATTTTGCTTAGGAGAAGCCAACGGAAAGTTGATGCTTGCTCATGCTGCCAGTGCACAGGGGATATCGGGTACCATCTCCTTTCAGAGTATAATTATTTTTCATGGTTTTTAAATTCTTGCAGTTTGATCATTCATTATGTTTTGAACATAGTTGTCGAGCGAATCTGTGGCAACGATAATGTGCTTAATCATTTGGGCATTCCTGCTGCATGTTTCACTCACCCTGAGATCAATATCGTTGGACTCACAGAGGTAAGCACAACTTAGATATGAATTTGAAATAAGACTTCGACATTTCATCAGTGTCTTTGGTAGATTAAATTATATGAGATTTATGATTATAGAAATCAACCAACTGTTTACTGAGCAGTAGCTTAACTATTACATTGATGCTGACATGTGGAATTTCCAAGAACAATTTGCTTGCTTCGATAAAGGTGTTGATTAAGTGTTGACGGAGAAGAGGAGGAAGAGAAGAAGTTCGAATTAATGCACAGCTGGATTCGTAGTTGAACTTTTTGCTGCTATGAAATAGATTCGCCTTCACCTGCGGCCGAATAATAATAAGTGAAACAGTGGTCATTTCACTGCTCGGCTAATAATCACCATTAAGGTCATTAATGCTGCCGTTGATCTAAGCTCCTATATAAGGAGGTTGCGATCATAGGCAGAAAGCAGAAGCTCTCCTCCTCATTCTACTCCTCTGTCGTGCAACTCCTGCTCGGCAGAGTGCCCGCGATAGCATTCGGGTACCACTCAGCTCGCCGTGAC
>JBBMJZ010406258.1:0-12827 GCA_037833815.1 Zingiber zerumbet
AAGAAGAGGTGGTGCTCCTAGCCTTGCATCTTTTGGTGGCCGAAAGTCTTGGAAGCAAAGAAGAGGTTTCGGGTGGTGTTGTCTTGGTAGATCGTCACTCACACGACGTCCAAGAGGAGGAGAGGAATACAACAGAAGATCAAGAGGTTTTTAGCTACAAAGGAAAGGTATAACTAGTTATTTGTTTCTGCTGCATATTAGTTTGTTTTTTCTTTGTATGGATCCTGAAACACCAACACAAGAGGCCAGCGATCTTGTGCTTCGATCAAGGTGCACTTTAATTAATCAAGAACTTGCTTGGTTGATCAAGCACATGTTTGATCGAGAATACGGGTTGCTAGGAAAAGTTCTGTGCTTGTATAAATTTTTGTACAGGAGATTTAAACAGAACGAAATTCTAAGTGCTAACAGAACTCTATGTACAACTTCCCAAGTCTCTACAAAATTAATGCATAGAAATCAATAACACAGATAAACCAAACTTAAACCCTTTGTCACATGTTAAAACATCTTGGTGGAACCTAACTACTTGGGCATGATCGCCCCAATTTCCCCATAATTTCAACATTAATTAGTATTAGTTCCTTTATAGCAAATTTAATTGGATAACTAAATTCCTGCTTTAAATACTTTCAGAATGGTATGATATGATAAGACAATTAGGGTACATGAAGTTCTTGAACATCTAAGTTCATTACATTTATTTATATAGAATAACAATTAAGAAAATTTCAGAAGTTCTACATGGAACTGAAATGGGACCTAACTATCAAAGACTTCAAATCCAGTCCCATAATTTTATTTTTTTCATTAAGCTAAACTTAAGGCTACCTGACGAGATCCTTTTCTCACATTGCCATAGATGCCATCGAAGATCTAAGCAAAAACACAAGGACTGCTGAATAAAAGGCTAGCAGTTCTTGCCGGAGTCCTTTGTATCTGTGGCGGCTGAGCTAGGATCTGCATTGATAAGCATGTTAACCACCTCTCTCATTGTAGGGCGAGGAGATGGTAGCTTGTTGGTGCAGAGAATCGCAATTTTGAGCACCTTCACCATTCCCTCTTCTGCAAAAATTGGCATCCTGGGATCATAGATTTCAGCGAGATTTTGATTATCAATATGGAAGGAGACCCAGGAGACGATGTCTTCTCCTCCAAAGTGAGGATCATTAGGACTGTGGCCGGTGATCAATTCCAACAGAACTACTCCAAAGCTATATATGTCGCTCTTCTTGGTTGCCTTGGGAGAATATGCGAGTTCTAAGGGTAAAATGATGCAATTTCAGATGTGGATTTATATCTGAAGAAAAATATGTGCAATGAAACTGATTACTGAGAAGTATCCACAACCCATTGTTATTGTGTGCTTTCTATACTATGTAACATGCTGACTACAATAACTGTGTCTTTGTTTTTTCAATCAAATATATCCTTTAAGAGGAAAAGTATAATGAACAATGTTCTGAATGAAACAAACTCAATCTCAGTAGTAGATCTAGTAAAAACTTCATTTGGAATAATCACAAACCACAGTAGAGTATCTATCTAGTAGTAGTAGCAGACTAGCAGTAGAATGAACTAAAGAAACCAAAATCATGCTCGGTACTAACGTACCACCTAAATCCTTTGTGTGGGTGGGTGGGTGTGCGACAATTTCACGATTTCATACAATAAGAAGAAATGCAATTGTATCAATAATCATGTGGAAATGTACTGCTAATGACTGAGTTCAAATAAAGAGAGCAAGAAAATAAAGGGGAAAGATGGCTAAGCATATGCTTTGAACACATACCTGGGGCTATATAGCCATGTGTACCAGCCAAGCAACTTGAATATGAGCCTTCAGCAAACTTGGCGATCCCAAAATCTGCAATCTTTGCTTCATACTCTTCGTTCAGAAGTATGTTTGATGATTTTATGTCTCTGTGAATAATCGCTGGAGAATAGTCATGGTGAAGATACATGATACCCTTGGCTGCCCCCAGTGCAATCTTGTACCGCTTGCTCCAATCCAACTCTGACTGCCCACCCTTGATCTGCCTGTGTAGAGCCTGGTAGAGATTTCCATTTGTCATATACTCGAAGATTAAGTAATTTGAACCCTTTCCAGTCAAGCAGGCATACAGTTTCAGTATGTTCCTGTGCCTGATCAGCCCCATGATATCCATTTCAGCTGTCAAAATTTTTGCACCAACCGTCTTCCATAGTTTCTTCACAGCAACAGAACCTCGGTTCTTGTTCAAATCTAGGCGATAAACTTTACCTGTACCTCCACATGCAATCAAATTTTCTTCATCCAAGTTTGCTATCTCTTCTGGGTCTAATTCTGTAGTGTGGAATGATTCGAGCATCCATTCTGAATCCTTTTCTTTTCCTTCTTCCATATCTCTTATTCTGTGCTTCTCTTCAAGTTTGAAGCTTTGGTAGCTCGCAAAGGCTAAGCCAGGAAGAAGAACAACCATCACCAATAATACGGTGAGCATGACAACTATTCGCTTGCTCATTTTACCCTTTTGGCTATGGCTCATACTACAAATGCTCAGATTCTTATACTTCTCATCTTCCAGAGTCTTGTCTATGCAGAGACCCTGATTCCTGACAAATGCTTCATCTCCAGCAATCAGAAGAAGATCAGATGGAATTCTTCCTGATAGCTGGTTATCTGACAAATCAAGAGAACTCAGCTTCAGGGTTAGTAAACCACTAGGGATTGGGCCTGTGATAAAATTTTTTGAAAGATTAAGTGAATTCAGCGAAGAGAGCAAAGCTAGTGCTTCTGGAATGTTGCCACTTAGCGAGTTTTGTGCGAGATTCAGATCTACCAAGCTATCACACTGTCCAAGTTCTGATGGTATTCTTCCTGTAAATGCATTGCCTTCCAAATGCAGAGATGACAATTGCTTCAGATTTCCTAATTGAGAGGGTAACTCACCAGAAAATGAATTATTAAAAGCAAATAGCTTTTGTAGCTGGGAAAGATTTCCAAACTCTGCTGGAAGTTGCCCAGAAAACTTGTTATTCTGCACATACAACTGAGTTAAATTAGCTGTCATGCCTATGTCAGGAGGTATTCCTCCGATGAAGTTATTGTCAGCTATATCAATGATCATGGCAGACGGCAGTCCCCACAGTCCCTCTGGAACTGTCCCTGTGAAGCTGTTTTGACTGATTCTGAACCTCAACAAAGTTTTGCACTCAGCATATGATCCAGGAAACTCACCTGAGAAATTATTGTTAAGAGCAAGCAAGTACTCCAACTTCTTGTTTTGGCACAAGAACCTCGGGAAGTTACCAGAGAAGTTGTTCTCTGAAATATCTATTTTGTTGAGAGGAGCAAACTGTCCAAGATTGACTGGAAAGTCTCCAGAAAAGTTATTCTTGTAGATAGAGAATGACACAAGAAACTCCAAGTCTCCAAATCCTCGAGGGAGCTCACCCCAGAAACCATTTGTGTATACATGGAAGATTGTTAACTTCTTCAGGTTACCCATCGCAGGAGGAATCTCCCCAGTAAACTGATTACGTGAGATGTCAAATTCGCGTAGCAGAGTGAGGTTGGCAAGCTCAGGTGGGATTTCTCCAGTTAAATTGTTCTGGTAGAGCTCGATCTTGAAAATATTGCTTAAATTGGAGATAGCTGGTGATATATTCCCTGAGATCTGATTGCGGGAGAAGTCCAATGTTCCTAGTGATGTCAATTCATAGATAGAGGCTGGAATTTCCCCTTGAAGATTGCATTGACTCAAGAAAAGCCATGTTAAGTTCTTCAAGTAGCCAATACTTTCTGGTATCTGTCCAGCATCAAAGTTGTTCTCTGCCAGGCCAAGCTGAACTAAGCCAGGCATTTTGCCAACCCATGAAGGGAACTCTCCGGTGAAGCCATTAGTTGACACATCAAGAACTTGTAGGTTCTGCAGAGATGAAAGATCAGGCATATGGCCACTGAAATTATTTGTAGAGAGATTGAGGAAGCTGAGGTTTGAACAATTGGCTAAAGTAGAAGGAACAGTGCCTGAGAGATTGTTTCCTCCAAGATCAAGAGTGGTTAGGTTGTGCAAAAGAGAGATTGATGGCGAAAGCTTGCCTGATAAAGAGATGTTTCGGAGGGAGATGCCAACTACTAGGCCAGAATCAAAGTCACAGTGTACACCAGCAAACTCGCAGGGAGATTGGGAGGAACTCCAGCTCTCAAGAACACCCAGAGGATCTTCCAACTGATTTTTTATTTCAAGAAGCACTGTGGTCTCGAATGATATCGAATAAGAGATGCGAGCAACAAAAAGGAAAATAAGAGCAATGAAGAAAAGGGTGTGAAGGGAAGATTTCAGCATTGAGAATGTTGATGAGATGAGAATTTCTGTAAGAAATACAAGTTCCGCACCTGAAAATTCTACACAAAAACCTGAGGACTAGTTAGAAAGGTTAATATATCTAATATCTCCAGGATAATTCAACAGAAGGTTAGAGATTATTATTATATTTGAATTTAGCTTGTGGAACTAAGAGATTGAGACATTGAGTGCTACTCATTACATAAATTGCAGAACTGGAAGGAAGAAACTATCCAAAGCGCAAGGAATTTATTGCTTCTAATTCATTTTATCTCTTTTCCATCTCACAAAATAAACAATGAAACATTTGGGCACAGGACTCCTTCCCTTCTCCCTAAATCATTCTTTAGTTTTTTTCCTTGACAAATGAAACCAAAGAGGGAATGCTCAAAACAATAGACAGTTTAGGCACCTTATTTCAGATAGAAAAGCACAAAACCTAATGCTAAAAAATTGTCTTCTGTTAAAGCTACGTTTTTTTTTGTGTGTGTGTAAACTGAATCAGAAATATAATCATCCACGAAGAAAACGGAACTGATTTCGAAAAACAAATACAACAAGCACAGAAAAAGTGAGGAAAAAAAAAAAAAGAGGCGAGGATTTGTTACCAGGGAAGAAGATCGGTGACTAGGGATTTGAGACGAGAAGATTTAGGATCTGTCCGAATGGGCGGCTGCGACCGTGAATGAGAACATGAAGAGAGAGCAGCGGAGTGGGGGCATTTGCGTGGGGTTCCTTCCGAGCAAGGGATGACGACGACTGGTGGTGTGATTGATGTGTCCGCTTGTGCTCCATCAACGGCCTCGCCTACAGATCCAGCGCCCCATGCTGCTGTTGAGACTGCCGTCACTTGGTCTCGTCAAGGATGTCGGTAGGGTTACGGCGGACGCCATGGGCGATGGCTTCCAGCTCGCAACGGACGCTGGGCGTGTGGCAAATGGAAGCTCCGGCCGTGAAAATTAAATGGCGATGACATGCGTAAGCAAAAACAGGTTGTTACAAAGTGGGACCCTCCGACGTTTCCACGCAGTTTTAAAATTATCGATATACCGCCAAATGCCAGATTTAAAATTGACATTGACAATTTTAGATATTATCCGACTTTATCCAAAATATCATTAGCATACATAAATTTTTAAAAAATAATAATAATATGATAAGCGGCTTGTTTATAAAAATAAGTTAATTTAAAAAATTTTAATATTTTTTTAGTAATAAATTCACAAAATTTACTGACATAATTGTTTATATAATGTACTTTGTGTGAACAAGTAACAGCTCTTACGTATCATGCTGGGGCAGTATGATATTTTTAAAATTTTTTATATCTTATTGAGATGATAAGTGATTTTTTTTTAAATGACACAATTTTTAAATGTTTTTTTCCTCGATGTGCTTTATTTATTAAATTATTTATCACGTTGTTACTTTCCTTTTAATTATTTTGTCCCATCCATATTAAGTTGCTTTGGCCTTTATTATCCTCCACTCTGATCAATAACAATCAAGCTAAAGATTAGATGTGTTGGCAGCTCGCATGGAGATTGGGACGAACTCCACTCTCATCCAACTACATGATTAAGCCTAAATTAATGAACTTGATAGATTATTATTCCACCGTAATATAATAATAATAATAATATAACTCTATCCTTATGTTTTCCACTGCTATAGTTTGGCCTCTTTTCTCAATCTATTTCATTAGCCCAGCCATTACTGAAGGGGGGCAATCACATCACAATGAACAATCAAGGTTGATTTGAGCCCCACTTCATAAATGCATCCAATAAAAGATAGGAGAAAAATGTGATTAATGCTAAACATGACAAGACACTTTAAAACGACAACTCCGACAAGTTGTAAAGAAGGCACTAGGTTCATGGAATAGTGAAGAGAAAAACAAAATCATGAGATGTGTGGATTGAGTAGTTTAGAAACTTAGCACCACTGATTCAAATCTGAGCAGTGAAACATGACACCACCAAACAATTGGCTCACAGTGATCTTTCAAAGAAGTTCTATAACACAAAACTTGAGGAAGATGAGTGCTCGAGATGACAGATGTTTGAGATGGAGCACAAATATAATGTTAATTGGATTTGGCAAAAGTGCAAAAGGAAACTATTTTAAGATCAAAAGTTACTTTAGCAACTGCTATAAGTTGGAAGAGTTTTTTGTACCGTAGTGAAGTGTAAGCTTCCAATTCATCACCACACAACTTGCTAGGTGTAGTTTCAACTTCCAATGTCATCGATGGAGTTGCTTCGACTCATAATCGTAAACATGGCTTGATTTGCTTCTTTTGGCTCCCTTGGTCACACTGCTACCAACCTGCGAACTGCACACAAAAGCATAGGTGTTCAATAATTGCTAGAATTTCAAATAACAAACTGGAAATGAAGTGATAGATTGCAATGATAAGTATATTGTTCTCAAGTGTCACTTGGACTTTAGTAACTTTTTCATGCTCATTCTCAGAATCCTTATCGTAGCTTTCTTGGTGTCCGACTCAAGTTTAACTTGAGCAAGTCCTCTATGTCGCTGAACAGTGCTAAACGCTTCAATTATCCTTTGCACTATTAGCTAGTAAGTAAAGAGACAATTAAAATAAATCCAACCAGAAAATGCAAGAATGCATCTAACTCGAATCCTCACGAAAACCAATGGAGATGAAGGAGAAGTGGATACCTTACCACAGTTTTGATTGCTGCTGAGGTGTAGAGAGGAATCGTCGATTATCCCCATTGAGGTTTTGGATCATCCTCAACTACAGCAGTCAACAAAGCATAACCAATGAGCAGGTTTGTTGATTGAATATAGTAAAACCCAAATTGCAATCCAGCGGGAATCAAGCAAAGGAATTAGTAAAATTCAGTCCCCGGGTCTCTGCTTCTGTAAAAGAACAACCATGTACAAATCAAAAGCTCACAATTGGATATGAGAAATTGGCACTGCAACCTTCAAATGCCAATTTTAAACACATTCCAATTTTCCTTCCAAATCAAATTAAATCCAAAATAATTTCAAACAAAATCTACTCATTACTCTTCATGGATTTTGACCCACCCCCTTCTGTCAAGCAATCAAATAGAACGAATACAAAAGGTACAGCTAAGCTGATTCAATCACCATTGATAACTAATCAAACTTACATCTCAGAGGAAGAAGCATAGTCAAACTAAAAGTGCATCATTAAACGTCTTGCATAAGTTCTAGAGGATATCTAGGAGAGGATCTATGGACCCCAACCTGATACAAACTGAATATTTCTCAAAGTTCAAAAAATGGAATCCTCATCAAACGAGAATGCCAAATTTTGAGAATTATGAAAAAAGCAAATTGATCACTTCAAGAGACAACCGCCTATAGTTCAAGATGGACTAAATCCAGAAAATCACATTTTACTTCTTCCTCTTGTCTGAGCCTTCAAAGTTCAGATCATGAAGGTTTAGCAGCAATTCGTCTGATTGCAAGAAGACTCGGTTTGCTGAATTTGAAATTGTGTGAGCTATTTCCCTTGCAGCCTCGATCTGTCTTAGAGCAAGAAACGCAGGATTGTTTGCAATCGCTTGGCCAATAAGCTGGGCACTCGTAGCCTCACCCTGTTGGAAAAACAAAATACAAAATGATCCTCGTAAATCTTTAAAATCTCCATTTATCTTAGAGGCAAAATAGGGAAAATAAATTGGGGGGAAGTGAGTCTGTGCAAATAAACATTCTATGTGCTCAATTTAGCATGTGATATTGGATACCTGGGCTCTGATAATAGCACTTTTTTTATCTTGCTCAGCCTTTTCAACAATGAATTTTGCTCGCTCTGCTTCCTGCGCAGCAACTTGCTTAGCTTCAATTGCACTAGTGAATTCCTTGCCAAAACTCAAGCTCGTGATTGACACATCATCCAAAGCAATGTTGAAGTTTCTGGCCCTTTCAGTCAAAATCTTTCGTATTTCTCGACTGACAGCCTATAGTACAACCAGATACCCATTAAGATAATACAGGAGCGAAATAAAACCTACAAGCATTGAATCAAAAGTAAAGGACAATGATTAAACCTCTCTTTGTGTGATCAGTTGGCTAGCATTGTATTGTGCAACCACAGCCTTCAGTGTTTCATGAATAATTGAAGGAAGGACCCTTTCGTTGAAGTTCTCTCCGAGAGTTCGGTAGATGGTCGGAAGCTGGTCAGGTAGAGGTCTAGTAAGAACCCTCAGGCCGATTTTAACCTGACCAAAAAAGCTTCAGACAGTTAAAAACTAATAGTGTGGCAAATAATCAAATCTAGATGGAGAATACCATGACACTCGGTTGATGACTACAAGTGTTCAACAAAAGCCAGCTGGTTTACATGTATATTACAAAATTGTACAACAAACAACAGAAAGCCAGAATATTTGACCAACTATAGATCTCCGATACAAAGTTTAAAATAACATGATCTGCAGACAACTAAAAGAAAAGTTGTTTCAAAAATCATAAATGGATGTAAAAAAGTTTGATATACATAATGGCTTCAGAGAAATAATTTTGTTTCCTCTATCCTCTTTCTTTCCCTAGGTGTTTCCTAACTCAGAACAAAAGCAGAAGGAAAACTTAATTCAAAGTTTGGTTTTTAAAAATCATTAAGAGAACATAAACCAAAAATAGCTTTGGAACAAAAATAACATTGAGAAAACATACATCAAAAATAGCATTTAAACAAAAATAACATTAAGAAAACAAAATTAAAAGGAACTTCGAAACAAAAAAAAATGAATTTTGGGAATTAGATTTGAGCTCTATGGCCTGTGGATTGTGTCTTTCCCGCCCAAATCAAGAGAAAACACATTTGCGCCAAACTAGGGAAAGCTTTCCTTGTTCTTTTTCCTTCCTTCTCTCTGCTCCCACCAAAGGAAACAGAGGGAGAGAACAGCTTGGGGAAACCTTTCTACTATTTTGTTTCTGTTGGCATTTCCTTCCCTCATTGATTCAAATTCAGATTATAAAGAGAAAGAATATCATCTATTAAACAAAAAATAAAACTACCAACCTGGCAAGCATATCATGACTAACAATGAAAATTAAATACAATGGATAAAGGCAGAGCAAAGTGAGTATTTTCACCACAACTCACAAGGGAAGACATAAAAAACATTATAGATAGTAACATCGCTGGAAAAGGAGTACCATTTGAAGGTCTCGACTTCCAGAAGTACTCTCTACTAGATTAGGACGAGCACGAACATCGTAGATGATAGGCCTTTCAAACCATGGAATCATCAAATGTGTTCCTTCAGGGTAGACCTGTATACAAGGTCGTCATTGTTTTGCATTACAAACTTCGAACATATGATGAAGATTATATTGAAGATGTGCAAACTATAGAACAAAACTAACTACAGATAAGCTTCGTGTTAAATAACATTTAAAGCAATATATAAAATAGTAGAAAACACCAGCATTACAGGAAATGATCAAAAAATCTTAGGACACTTTTCTGAGGTTTTGAGCCATTTACAGCATTTACATTCACTATGGGACCAGTTCAATTTCCTGAAAGTTCTCTGGTTAAGTGATTTGGACTCCTCTTAAACCTAATTACTACACCCAACTTCAAATAGATTAGCATAGATGATCTACACATCCAGGAGGTCTGCTAGTGAGCAAGAGATAAAAGCTTATAAACAAATCACATACTCCTATGAAAGTCACTCAGACTCAGTGAAGCTCCCTTTCATTTCCTGAATATGATTTTAAGGTGAATCAATTGTGCATCTTTTGATGATTCATAGACTTTCCAGTCATAAAGGGCAAAAAAATGAAATGAACATGGGAAAAACAATATCTTCTTTCCTAAGACAAAAAATACTGAATACTGAATACTTCATTAATATTTTTTAGATTGAAAAAACTTGAGCAATTTGGCCATTTGATTTTTTATTCAATTTGATTTGACCCATTGATAGCCTGAGATCACAATGTCAGACACATTTTATATTAAAAATTATAAAGAATATAATTTTTTTTTAAAAAAAAAATGGGCATAGAGTAAAATCTACAACAAAAATAGTTTTAAAAAACAGTTGATGTTGGGTCATGTTTGGTCCCAAATTATATGAGAGACGAATAAAGTTAAATCAAACAGAAAAATGAAATTCATAGATTATTCATACATGAATAATTCTATATACATAAAAAGAATATAAATTGGACCATCCTAGTTTCCAGCCCACATGTAGTGAGCCATGCTTCATCAATTTGTGTCATAGTATCTATTATAGACCACCAAATCAATAAACACCAAAATGCAAATTTGCTAATTTCCATGAACAATCAAAACATGACAAATAAGTTATTTTCTCTAAAGAATTGTCTAATCTTGACAAAATTCTTGTTAAGTATTTATATAAACAGTTTCACAAAACTTATGACAAACATGAACTTTCAAGTTTAACATGTGAGATAGTTTCTCTATGAAGGAAAAAAAAAACAAATTAAAGGATTGTTAAAAACAACATTTAGCTCACAGCAAGCATGTATATTAATAAGGAATAAAATAGCAAACAGATAGTTGAATAGCTAAATGTATTGGAAGAAGATAGTATAATTTTGAGAAAAAAGGGATAGTAAATGGAAAAAAAACTGTTTCATTGGTAAATATTTCAAACTTGATGCAAAAATATTCCAATATATTAATTATTTGATGCAAAAGTAGCACTGCAGAATAATATACTACTATTAATATTTCATGTTTGTTTACGTTGTTGATGCAAAAGAAGTGTCACAGACTAAAAATATTATATCAGTCATACCGATTGCATAAAATAATATCAAGAAATCGGTTGCAGTTGCATCTCATACAGACATACATATACACTACTATTCTGTACTTATGTTCTCAATAAACACTAGCTGCTAAATGGGATATTCAAAAGGAGAGTTTTGTTAGCACTTCTATCTTCATTCTGTGTTGTGTCTGCAGATCTTAAATCAAACCCACTTTGACGTTGCTCATTGATGAAGAAAGATAGACGAACACTATTTGAAAGTATTGCGTATATACAGAAACCCTAATACACGTTTGCCTGTGAGAAATGCACGAGAAACAAAAACGAATAAAGTAAAAAAAAAAACTAACTAGTGAGTCTCTCACAAGGATCCAACCACGAAACAAACTGAACACCAGACAATGTAAACGAAATCAGATAAAGGAAGTCACCGGATCAGAAGATGGATATCCTTCGAGATATCTAACAATACCTTATCCTTGATGCCTTGGATGCGATTGAAGACGATCGCCCGGTGACCGCCCTCGACATTATAGAGGCTATTGACAGCAGCATAGACGACAGTAGTGCCGATGACAGCGATCTTCACCAGAGTCCCGTATGCCCCTGCTCCGGGAACGTTAGGGACCTTCACTTTCCTAAAGTTCATGGTATCCTCTCCTTTCCGAATCCTGAAACCACCAAAAGAAACACATCAAAACTTACAGATCAAGTCAAAAGATGAGGATCTGACCGGAAACGGCGAGTTTGAGAGGACCAGAAGCGGTGGCGGCGATTTGGGCGATGAAGAAGAGGTTTTGGGTTTGGGGTTTGGAGCTTGGGGAGTGTGTAATCGACTTATATAGTGACCCGAGTCATATTGCATATTTTTGACTTAACCAATATTTTTATTTTTTTATTATTCTTTTAGTAAAATCTATTTATCTCTGTATTTCTTGACTTTATTTTGCCTTTCTACCATGTTCTAAAACGTGCTAGGTGATAGGCGGACACGATCAACCACCGCCCAGCACCAAGATGCCTAGGTGAAATTTTTTTTCACCTTCAACTTCAAATGCACAAACTGTCCAGAGCAAAATATTAATTAAAATTTTAAATATTAATTTATTCAATTTCAAGTACAAATGAAAATAGCAATACAAAATAACTCATACAATTTCATATTCCTAATTCGTCTTCTAATTCAACTCCATACTTCTCCAACACTTCTTCTATATCGGATTCAAATTCAAAATATATGACATCTTACTCTTCTTCATCCTATACAAATTCTTCTTCTTAAAGTTCTCTTACATCTTCAATATTTATCTCAACATCTTTATCTCCATCATCAATAATTCATCATTGTGTCATAGTTATTTCATTAGCAAGTAACATGTTAACTCCTTTTTCTTCTTGTCTTCTCTTTTTGTGTATAATCTTGACATTGAATTGAGTATAAACTAAATTGTTCAATCTTCGGATATCTAGTCTATTTCTTTTCTTTATATGGATCTACATTAAAAGAAAAATATTAATATTGAATACATATTTAGTCATTTAGTAATTATTGATTAGTAGTTAGTGTTAGATCGTAAAGACGCTAGAGGGAGGTGAATATCATTCGTCACTTTTTCATAAATCGAGAGGACGCAGCGGAAAAGAAAAATGAAAGTGCAAACGCTAACCCAAGTAATTTTTACTTGGTTCGAAACCTTTGGTGACTCATACTCCAATGCTCGCACTCGTT
>JBBMJZ010406274.1:0-12825 GCA_037833815.1 Zingiber zerumbet
TCTAAACAAGAAGTAAATGTAAAAATACAACTCGAAACCTCTTCTTGTTTGATCTCTTGTTGCTTGTGGATGCCTCCAGACCAATTGGAATGTGCTACAATACTTATCTTCCAAAGCTCAAGATCCGGCGAAATGTGTAGAGAAGAATCGTTTAAGCATTGCTGAGAACTGTGCTAAAAAACCCTTTTCTAGGGTTACCGTTAGCGCCTTGATCGATTAAGAATTTCCTTAATCGATTACAACGTCAGCAACCTGTATAAATGACTATATTTTCAACCTTAATCGACTACCTAGTCGATTAGGCATTGCTGAATCGATTAGCCAGATCCATTCAGCAACATTCTATTCAATCGCAAGAAATAGCTTAAGCGATCAACCTGATCGCTTAAGCTTCAAAAAGAAACATTCTGTTCGAACTAAAAGGCATCGTAAGCGATTACCCAATCACTTACGGTGTTTTAATCAATTACACCAATCGATTACGCATGCTTTCTCGGGATTCTGAACTAACGCGATTAGCCTAATCGCTTAAGCTATGGTAATCAATTGGCCTAATCGATTATTGAACCTTAATTACCAAACCTAGGTCTAGGTTCCCTTACCCAACATCCGGTCAACATTGACCTGTTGGGACACCTCATTGCTTAGCATATGGTCAACCTTGACCTGCTGGGACTTCTTTGCCAAGTGTCTGGTTAATCCTTTGACCCACTTGGATTTTTCTCCTTGCGCAAAGTGTCCGATAAACCTTGACCCACTTGGACTTACCATCTTGTGTCAAAGTGTCTGGTCAACCTTGATTCACTTGGACTTCCCAACATCAGATGTCTGGTCAACCTTGACCCACCTGGACCTCTCCACATGCCTAGCTTCACTCACCAAGACTTTCCTTCTGTCTAGCTTCCTTCACTAGGGCTTTTACCTGACTTCACTCACCAAGACTTTCTTACTGACTAGCTTCACTTACTAGGGCTTTCACCTGGCTTCACTCACCAGGATTCTCATTCTACCTAGCTTCACTCACTAGGGCTTTCACTTGGCTTCACTCATTGGGATTTTCTAATCAAGTATCCTGTCAACTTTGACCTATTCGACTCTTCTTCACATCAAACTGGTCAACTCTTGATCAGAGGAGAATTACACCAATAATCTCCCTAAATGGACAATTGTAACGACAATCTCCATACATTGTCAAACATCAAAATTCAAGCATCACGACTAAGACTTGAGCCAACTCAAACTTAGTCAAACTGGTCAACCTTGACCTAGAAAAATTGTACCAATAATTTAAATAATTTTAATTAAGTTAATAAAGAATATTTTGATATAATAATATTGTAGGTATAGTGATTTAAGGGACGGATATAGAAATTAGAGATATACGAGATTGATCTTAAATTAGTGGACTTCGCTAAGGATGTAGTAAAAAAAGGTTTGAGTTCACTTCATGTGAGCATGCCTCGTATTTTCATATATTTCACCTATTTGTAATTTTTTATTAAATTAATTTTTTATTATTTTTTTAAATTATTAAGTTAATTTATCGCTAATGATATCTAATTTGTTGAAAATTTAGGGTCATGGTCAAAGGCCTAGTCGCTAATGTCGATATTTGGTAGTGTTTCGCCAAAGGTGTGGAAAAGGTAGTCGTCTCATGAGTGCGGTGTGAGGTCATGCTCGAGCATCTCGTGCAAAACCCCAAAACATAACTGCTTGCCTCCGACCTCAACAAAGGGTACGCCAGTGTGGAGTACACGTCGATCCAATTGTCGCAGCCGCGGCTTAGGGCAACCATATATATAGACGACTATGCCTTCTAGGGCGCCTAGCCACGGAAGGAGTGGACATGGCTGCGAGCCAAGACAAGGAAATTAGTGCATGAGGACAAGTAAGTGAGGCGAATGAGGGAGACCATATCATCAGGGGAGGACAGCGATAAGAGGAGTGGGCTAAGTGAGATAGCAATTAGAGGAGAATCAGAGCATGGTCTTGGAGTCTAAGAAGAGGTGGACAGAAGTGGTCAAAAAGGTGACAGCATACTGACTTGGTTTTTATTACCTCATATTGGTCTCTATTTTTACCATTCACCTGGGCTGGGCTGTAGTTAGCACAGGACAGCTATAGAGTGGCTCCGTCCATGGTAATTTTGAAATGAACTATTATATTTTATTATATATAGCAGCTAGTTCGATTTAATGCCCATTTAATATTTTTTATAAAACAGATATCGATGCGGAAGCTACTTTTTATTTTTCCCTAAACTTAACCCCCCACACGAATTTTATAATTTATTTTATTTAAACTACAGTAGCACTAAATTTATAATTTAAATAATTTATTTTCTTTAAATATAATAACTAAAATTTAATTTATATTTTTAAATTTATGCGCTAAACAATATTGCATAGCTACACAATCATTGACTGTTTTTTTTATTGATTTTCAATTGAGTATATTAATCATCAATATACTTTTATCCGCAATCATAAAATATTTATTAGATTTGAAAGAAATATATTTATAATTTATGTATTAATGCAAAATAAGGGAGTTGTAAAGCACAGCCTCGTGCACGCGCTACGGGCCACATCCGGTCGCAATCTACTTCGACCGGCATCCACCAGTCATTCTTTATATAACCTACGGGACGCTCCTCGGTCGCTTCTCCGGGGCCACACTGCCTTCGTCCTCCTCCAGTGGAAACGTCCATTCCTCCTTTCCCCCGCCGTTCGCCGGCTCCGCCCTTGGTCAGTCTCTGGATCAGCGGGCTGCGCGTTCTTATTCGAAGCCTCTCCTCTATCAGCTCATTGTAAGTGCTTTGCGTGCTCCCCCTTCGTCTTTTCGTGACGATTTTGGGGTTCGGTAGCTCCTGCTCGGTTGCTTCTTAGGAGAAGTTGTCGAAGACTCGCGTTGTGGTGTTAATCTTTCTGGTTAGGACAATGTTGCATCGCATGTTCTGTTTGGTGGAGCGATTTGGCGGTAGGTTGGAATTGGATGCCCTCGAAACCCTAGGTCGGTTCGGGTTTCGCGTTACTGTGGGAGTTGTGGATTGAAAAGGTAATTTTTGAGGGTCGTTCCGGGAATTGCTCATTTTCGTGTTCGAGGCGTTTGATTTCGCTTGATAGTGTCTTGAATTTGATCCTCTAGTATTGGAGATTTGGGTAAATTTCGGTGGACGGTGCTGAGATTTGTGAAAAGGTTGGATTTTAGGATGTCAGGAGCTCCTCATGTCCGTTCTTTCAATGTAGCTGACTCTGAAGCAAGGCCGGTCCTTGTGCCTGGCGGCAACAAGGCTAGGTCATTGACAACTTCTAGGAAACCAGCTTCGAAGCCTTTGAATAAAACTGACAGCACCGAAACTACAGCAATTGATGAGCCCAAGAATGCTCCCAGTCCCGCAGAAGATACGGCACATTCTGGGTCTTGTTTCAGTGCTCCGTCTGTTCTGAGGAGGCATGAGATGCTGTTGCAGTCAAACCTGTCACTGAATGCTTCCTGTTCCTCTGATGCATCCACAGATTCGTTTTGCAGCCAAGCCTCCACAGGAAGGATTAGTAGGGTGAACTCGACAAGTAAGAGGAGGCAGAGCACTGCGAGGATAGGCAAAGTTGCAACCAAGTTGAACAACAATTTCTCAGATGATGCCAGCATTCCCTCGGTTGAACTTGTGCAAGGAAAGAGAAAATGCGCTTGGGTCACATCTAATACAGGCGAGTTTTCTTTATTTATTTTTCGTTTTGAGATTATTGCATGCGTGGTTTTTCTTCTCCTCTAACTAACTAGTTCTCTGATTTAATCTAGCGATTTGTTTTGGTTTAAGCTTTTTTTTTTTTTGGGTAAATCTAAGCAAGAATCTTTGCCATCTTCTGAATCTCTATACCTTTTGTGCATGGTATCGCCGGGTTCTGAAACTTTATATCCAGTTGTTAGAAATAAATTTCGCCATGCAGTCTTCAGAATTTTGTGATATTTGAAAATCCCTCTTATTTCCTTCCTCGAAGTCCTCTATTTGTTGCAGTAGCTAGTATCTTCTTAGAATATCCCTTATAGCTACACTACTGTATATCCATTTCTGGTCTTTTGATCCTGAGTAACTTCTTTGGTGCCCTTCAATGACTTTATTTGATGTAGTTGATTATCTTCACTGTATCTCTAGCATTCCCGTGACTCAATATCTCATTCACAAAGTGACGTATATTTCTACTCTCTGTCTTCGACATTTGTGCCTTGCACCCAGTGTACCATTTGTCGAGAGCTCCAGGATTATCCATTGACATTGATGCAAAAAAGGTGGAGACGGCCACTCCAGCCGCCCCTCGAGCCCTGCCCACAAGTTATTCGGGAGGAGATAAATCCACGGTGAATGCTGGACCAGTTAAGGCGTGGGTGTCTCAGGAATTTAGCACAGCCGGCCCAGAATATTATTCTAGTGTGCGTCTGCAGACCCTCGACCCCCTGACTATTGATGCAAAGAGCCACGCCTTAACCGATTGCTCCAGCCCGTGTGGGCGGATTATCCATTGACATTGCACCTATAATTGGTTGCTTTTTTTTTCATGTGCTTGATTGGACTGGGCATCTTTACTATTAGTTGCACTTCTAGTTTGCTACTTCTCTTCATGTGCTTGATTGGACATATTTAATTTTGATCTGTTTAATATTCTTGGCTTTGTACCGATCGGGCACCTATTATTGGCTGTTCTATCAAGTGACTGATTCGACATCTTTACTTTAACTGTGTGATACATAAGGCTCCTTTGACTCGGGTAACATTCGTGGGCCATATCGTCCCTGAAGGAATCTGGTTTAGAGTCTCAGCTGAATTAGGCCACCCCAGATGAATTCCACTTGTTCTATGTAGTGTATTTCTTCAGAGAGAGAGAGAGAAAAAAAAAAACCATCTATATCGAGAAATAATGTTCATTGGTGTAGGCTGTTTGTGATTTGGTATTTATCTGTAACAAGTAAAAATGACCTCTCATTCACTGTATTCGTTTTGTAATGCTTTGAAAAGAGAATGTCTTTGCAATGGTGATCATTTGCCATTTGCTACCCTGAAATTGTAAAGAACTATGATCTGATACATTTATCTTTTGTGAGGAAGTTAACTATGATACAGTGAGCATGGTTATGGTTTATCTAGAAAAGGTTATCATTATTGGATTTAAATGGCCAACTAGGATGAATAGAAAACTCAATTAGATTAGTTGTAAGTGCATATGTGGCATTATAATCATAATAGCTGAAATAATATAAAGCATGTGTGGAAGCGTGAAACAAAATTAACAACGCTAACTCAAGTATACAATATGGTTCAACGACTTCACTCTTACTCCATGGTCTATGATGCTTCTAATGTGTCACCTCTTAATCTAATCCACTTATTCATCCCTTCACGAGAAGCAATAGGATAAGTGTCCAAGGATCTAATCTTGTCCACACTGCAAGCGTGAAAGTTTGACCCACAAGTGGGATTTTTGAATCTTTCTTGAGAAGATTTATCCTCAAAGAAAATTATTTCATGTATATATGAAGCCTCTAGGCTTACTTGATTGTTGCAATGATAGTATATTATCGGATTAGTTATCATTTGCCAGGAGATACTAATAATTGAAACCTGGTTTCATGTTTGGAAGTAGGCAAGACAGTTACACCCTTCGCTATGGTTTGCACCAGTTCATTACTTCATTTTTATTCTTTTCTTCCATTTTTTTAACCATCAAGGCTAGTTTTTTATTGGTTTTACCACCTGGATGAACTCTATTTAACTACCTTGTCCAGGTCTCTCACACTTAAAAATGATTTGCCTTTTGCAGCTGATTGCATGACTCTTTGTCATACCGATAGAAGTTTATTCTTAATAGTAACTATATTATTATTATCATCATCATTCTTGTTCAGTAAAACTTCATATTGAATTTCTCTTTATGCATTTGTGGAGTAAAGCTAAGACTATATTTTTGTACACCAGACCCATGTTATGCTTCTTTCCATGATGAAGAGTGGGGAGTCCCAGTCCATGATGATAAGTATGCAACCTTTACTCTTTGTTAGTAATCTAGATACCTTGAAACTTTACTATGTTTTAAGTACTCGCTAACCAATTTCTCTATGAATTTGGTGCTCGGAACACACCACAGGAAATTATTTGAACTTCTTGTTCTATCTGGTGCATTAGCTGAGCTTACATGGCCTGTTATCCTCACCAAAAGGCAGATATTTAGGTACTAAAATAAAATGATTAGAAAACTAGTTTCTACTTCATTAATTCACCAACTCATTGGCGCCCTTTTTTTCAGGGAAGTTTTTCTGAACTTTGATCCTGCTGCAGTCGCCAAATTGAATGAGAAGAAATTTATAGTGCCTGGAAATATTGCTAGCTCACTTTTGTCGGAGCCCAAGCTGAGAGCTACCATTGAGAATGCTCGCCAGATACTCAAGGTAGATCTATTCACTTGTCTTTGACACTGTTAATATTGTAGTTGGCACAAAATAGATATTCATATTTCTAGTTGTTGCGTTTGCAGTTAAGAGAGTTGAGGTTCGTGAATTGCATGTGGGTTTATGATTTCTCAGGGTCCTTGTTGCTGGATTAAACTACTAACAATCTCATGATCTGACTTCACTTCTCTCACACTTGTTTTATACTATTGCTACAGATAATAAACGAGTTTGGATCATTCGATAGATACTGTTGGAGCTTTGTGAACCACAAACCCATCGTCAACAAATTTCGCCACCAGCGACACGTTCCTGTCAAGACTTCTAAAGCAGATGTGATCAGCAAAGATCTGGTTAGAAGGGGCTTGCGAAGTGTGAGCCCAACAGTCATATACTCCTTCATGCAGGCTGCGGGTTTGACGAACGACCATGCCATCAGCTGTTTCCGCTTCAAGGAATGCATAGCAGCTGCATTGTCGAGCATTGATAAAACTGAAGGGGGTACAATAAAGATAAGCAGCAAGGTGGAAGAGAAGACTAGTGACAGTGTGGCAGTGATGGGAGAAATAGATTTAGAGTTATCGATAGGTATGGATGAACTGAGCATTTGTTAGACATTTGAAAGGAGGTCGCTACTCTGATTCAATGTACACCATTCATACTACTGCTTTCTTTTGGTTATTTTGTAAATAAAGTTCTAGGTCATGTTTGTTTCGATATCGTAGTGTTGCAGAGACGATTTTCCTTGGTTTGTTGAGAAAAATGTGCCGTCATTTTCCTTTCAAATCGTCAAAGGAGAAAGCTTTCGAATATTCGAATCATGCATTTAGTTCGAACCTCAAGTTAATCAGTTTACTAATTGAGTTGGTTGGTCACCTGCGGTTCCCAACAAAATGTGAAGAGGATTAAGGCTCAATGATAATAATAAACATACAGTGTTTGATGTAGTGAAAGGAACCTCAACAACTGCACAAGCATTTCAGCAATAGTCACAAAATACAGAGAAACTTTCATGAGAGCATTTGAAATCTATAAGCCAAATGATTAGCCAGGTGAATTCAGAGAACTTGATGAAGTGACAAAGAAGCACCATGAGCCAAAAAACACATTTTACTCAGGTGCCGGTATCCTTTCAAAATTTGTATACAAGCATGAATCAGTCTCACATTGCATACATAAAATGAATCAGTCTGACAGCAATATAAGGAAAAGTAAATAATCATTTCTAACCTGTTCGGTAAGCTGTGGCAAGATGTCTTTACATAAAATGAATCATCTCACGCAAAGGTTATAATCACCATGGCTCCCTCTTCTCTCTATACATTAAAAATCATGGCTGAAGTATTTTTGTGTTTTTCGTGTATAAAATTGCATTCTATCTGCTAAGAGGTTCAAGTTGCACTTCCATTGTTAAGGATGATTGGGGTTCTGATTTAGTAGCAGTTCTGTCGCGATGCAATAAATCTACCGAATCATCTTCATCACTGTTTCCCAGCGCCCACTCACCTCTTAAAGAGCTCCTATCATTTTGTCTTTGCTTAACCTTGGAATACTCCAAGTACATAACTAAAATTGCAAGTGCCAAAACCCATAATATTAATGCCCAAGTAAGACCTTGAACATTCTCACTGCCGTATCGATGTGCCAAATGCTTCATTCCACTGATTAGTGCAGCAACTCCAACTACGACAGCAGACCTCCCTGTGATTACATGACAGTATTTCCAAATTATCCTTTTGGAAGACACTATCTCTTCATCTGCTGGTTTTGGGGGGCGTAGATATGCATTTATCGGCTGGGAACATGCCAAAATGATTGCAGCTACACCGAATTTCACATGCACTATACTTAAATAAAAACCACGAAGCTCAGCAGCTGCAAATAGAAGACCAAGTAACATAATAGCGATTCCTGAGTACTGCAAATAGACATGTAACTGGTACCAGCCATCACCCTTTATCTGCTTCAAGTATCTTGCAGCCAATATTCCCCCAGGAAGCAGGATGCCCCAAGCCACAAACATCATGAAGCCATGAACAGCCAAAACAGGACGCAGATCTTGCTCTGCCTCAGCAGACCCTCTCAACAAAAGAACTCTGACTGGCCGACTGCTTGTAGCAGAATGCATATTCTTTTCACTTAGATTATCCTCTGACCAACGGGCACCCATAGCCCAAATAACTTTTAAAGGAGTAGTTGGATCGATGATATTCTTGCACTCTATCTTTCCATTACATGAAGGAGATAGAGGACGAGTGAACTCAAATGTTACTATTCCATTTTCTTGACTGCACCTGACGAAGGTCAAATTTTCGGATGTTGGGTGCACACCCATTGCATTTTTTCCATCAATCCAATAAGTGTTTACATGGCCTGTGCCATTGGATTCAACCCAACCAACATACACATAGCTGTTCATCATTCCACTTCCAAATCCAATCGCAACATATCCACTTTTCTTCTCACCACGAGCAGCAACAGATATTGAGCCTTTAGATAAAGTCCAGAAAAAGGAAACCTGTTGATCATCTAATAGAACATTGTTATTATACATGTCTGAAATACCACCATCAACTACCTGAACTTTCCAGCCCATCTTCTGCCCAAACAAGGAGTGGTAGTAAACTTGATCTGGTGTATTTCGATCAGGTGCCCATTTCAACTCGGTTGGACTGGCTGGGACACCTTCAAACTGAGGCCCACCAGCATAGATAACCTCAGTCATATTATGCAGTGTTGCATTACCACCAATAGGATTGGAAGTGATGTAAAGAGCCACATCATGGCCGGCTTGGATTGAGAAAGTAACTGGCACACCCCTTTCTACTCTCAGCAATGGAGCTTCCTTCTTGTTGATATAAAGCACTTTCGAAGGATTCGGAGGATTTGGGTAATGCAATGCTGACCCTGACGTAACAACAAGCGGTGTTTTTGCATCAGCGATGATAAGATCTTGATCTTCCTTATCTTCAGCATCCAGAGGTCCAAAGCAATCGTCCACCTCCTTAGATAAATTCAGTAGGAGATAATTGTAAGCTGTTTCTTGTGGACCACCATGATTCTGAGGAAGATAGTAAGGTCTGAGGGAATCCGGTGGCCTCAACAGACCTAACGCCCAAATCACAGTCATGTTCCCTGTGATATTCACTGGCACATCATACTTCACGTCTACAGAGGCCAGGGGACGCTTGTACCGGACAAAGGCCACCCCATCTCTCCGGTGACCGTAAATCAACTCAGTATTGTTAACAAGTCCAACTGGATCCGATCCTTCATAGATTGTATCAGGGCAAACACCTTCAACCTTGCCATCCTTACTAAGAAGGCACTCGCTAAATTGCGTAATATAGTAATCTTCAGCAAAAGGAATACCTTCTTCAGTAAATCCACTGACCGTAACATCTGCATTGAGCATATGCGATGGCGAACTAGGCTTTGCCCACCCAAAGCTCATATAGTATTCCGAGCCAACAGCTGCTTCCAGACCAATCTCGACGGAGTCCAATTCAGGGTGCAACGTCCACCGAAGTCTAAATCTGGGGGATAACGTTAGGCAGTTGTCGAACATGGTTGGCTGGCGGTGGATCTGGCTCTTGTTCTTCATCATCTCGACCTGAGAACCAGGAGCTGGCGCAGGGGCCGGGGAAAGGTCCGGGCTTGGGGCCAAGTCGGAGTCGGTCTCATTCGCGGAGACGTTCACAAGGGCGACATGGCCGAAATCCGAGGCGGTGGACTCATCCCAGATGGCGAGGACCGCGATCCTGTCCCAGGAGACGTTGCTGGACAGCCTGACGGTGAGCGACTCGTTGCGGTAGGTGCGGTTGAGGTACATGTCGGAGATCGGAGACCCGAGCGTGAGATTAACGAAGTCGTCCCCGGCAGCGCCCCTCCACCGGACCTGGCCGGAGCCGGCGAGCATGTCGAAGCCGCGGACGGAGAAGGAGCAGGCGTCGACGATCCGGACGACGCCGCGGACCTGGTGCTGCACCATGGCGAGGTCGGCCTCGAAGCCAGCGATCGTGATGTTGCGGGCTCCGCAGTCGTCGGCGGAAGAGGCAGCAGCGCCGGCGAGGAGGAAGAGAAGGAGGAATAGGATCGGGGGAGAATCCATGAGGGGGGAGGAGGAGCAGGATCCGGGAGATCCGATCAAGATCGACTGATGTAGCGGAGGAATTGGGGATAGGGTTAGGGTTTGATGGGGACGAGCTTCCCCATGCAATTGTTGGTGTTCGTGGGAACGACAAAGCCGAATTTGGTGGGAGGTAAGGTGTGAGCGAGCCCAGTCGTTCTCGATTAAAAAAAAATTATTCGTAAGAGCTCAAGTGTAATTTCGAGATCGAAAATATTATCGAAATGAGCTGAAGCCTAACTTAATGGTAAGGGATCTTTTGTTTAATTTATCGGACTCAATCATATGCTTGACTTGGGCTTCAGCCCAAATTCGTACATCGATGCGGCCCGATTTGGAACGTATAAGAACGAGAACCGGAAGGATGAACGGTTGCCCCTCTCTCCCACTCACTTGATGTTTGAGGCGACGGTGAAGAATGGTGGCGCTCAACGACGGGCTCGAACGATCATCGACGATCTCCTGGCTTGGAAGCACCAGCTTCCGATCGGGAATGACAGGATTTCGGCGGATCTGTTCGGCGTGGCAACCGCTGCTGCTGTGCCTAACTCTTCTGGTCGGTTCGGGGTGGGAAAAACGAGGGAAGTTAGCCGGAAGCTTCGTGTTCGTGTTCTTGTTCGTGATCATAGATCTGGTGTTTACTAACTTTTTTTTTTTGCGTGGATCGTACTTTAACTTCTCCGAGTTTGTGTTTTTGTGAGTTCTTTTCACGATTTTTGCTGGTTTTAGGGCTTACTGTCTTGCAGTTCTTTCGTTGCTGTATCGTCTGATCTCTCTCTCCTTCTTGTCGATTAAGGCGATGATGAGCTTGCCCGTTGTATTTTCCCTGAACCGATGCTGCCTCTCCCTCTGCTCTGCTCTCTCTTCTTCCTCTCTCTCTCTCTCTCTCTCGCTGTGTGCATATGTATATATATATATCTGGACTAGGACGCGACATGGATGGCCTGCGTTTTGGTAGGCAACCGTCGCTTTGATCGGAAAGTAGACAGTATCATGGGCGTGCCTGAGCCTCTTCTTTGCTGGAGAATCTCTTTTTACACACGTTCGTTTCCTTTTCTTTTCCTTTTGGTTTTCTTCAATTTAGCCTTCCTTTTTTTAACCTTTCATCTTCTCAAAAATCTTCTTCTGTCTGCGAATGGTTCTCTAGTGTTTTCATTGCTGATGATTCTTATGTTTTTTTTTCCCTTTGGTGGAGAACAGCACAGTTTGAAAGATCCGACAAAATAATACATAACTCTCTTGTCAGGTGAGATGCTCGTCGATATTACTTCTTTTGAAGCCCCCAAATGAGCAAAAGCAAACTTGCGCCAAGTGAAAGAAAAATTAGGTCTGAAAAAAAGGAGAAAAAAGTGGGAGGCTCAGATTTCGCCCATGGTTGTTACAGCGGCTGCCTCTCAGAGCTGATCCACCACGGCCTCCTCTTCCAGTCGGACAATTCGAATCCGCAGGAGTCTCAGTTCATCTCAGAGATAAAGGACGAAGCGGCAGCACGCCTTAAAATGCTCTATTTCCTCTATTTTTTTCCCCCCGCGATGTATTTGGCTTCAATAATGTTCATGCTAAAATAATTTCCTCTGCATTGAATCAAAACTCGTTCATGATTCTTGATTTTCCTTATAGAAAAAAAATGAGATCCGAAGAGCAACTGATTAACTATGATAACACAAGCAAATTTCAATAATCTTAACACTGAATCACTTCATTTGGTGAGAAGAGAAGCGTTCTATTCATGGCTTTACCATGCCCCTTCGATGTTTGCTAAAACCCTAGATTGAAGCTAGTGCTCATTAAGACTTGGGCCTTCGATGGGTTAATTTGAATTGGGCTCCTCTGGGTCTCTCTCTCTCTCTCTCTCTCTCTCTCTCGGGCATTAAATTTAGCAGCAACGTAAGCGTTTCTATTAATGACAAATGATGGCATGGATTTACTTACCATGCAGAGGGCATGTGACAGCTTCACGGCAATGCTTTCTTAGCATGATTTAAATATCTCTTATCATCATTCCCTAAGCATTCTTCACCTTCTCCTCTAACTTGCTTTTCATCGCAGATTATTTTCTTCTAAAGAATGATTTTCAACCAGGAGAGCTTTTTGAGACATTCCACCAATTTTGCATTTGTATTCCCAGGTATTACGTTGTATTGTTGTTTTTTATCCCTTCGTTTTCATCTCCTTCATTCATTTCTTTATAAAGTTATAGTGATATAACTTGGCCTTTATAAGCAAAAACTAAATTATGCATGTTTTCTGTGACT
>JBBMJZ010406297.1:0-12823 GCA_037833815.1 Zingiber zerumbet
CTAATAAATAAATTAAATATATTTGTCTATATTTTTCATTAGTAGAGTGTAAAATCTATAAATTTAATATCAAAACTATTATTTTTTATTTAAAAATTGATTCATGAGCTTAACGAACGTGTTTACGAGCTAAGTATTGTGAAGCTTGAGCTTGGTTTGTTTATCTTAACGAGCCGCATTAAACGAGCTCAAACGAGCTTTTATCGAATCAAGCTTCGAATAGCTCATGAGCGGCTTGGTTCATTTACACCCCTATTTAAACACATCTCTCAATTACAAAAAAGCAATAAAGCTCTCATTTTCTCATCTAAAAGGAGTGTGTTGGTTATGGGAAAGTGTTCTTGGACTTCAAGGACCAAGGCCACTCTGAGCAATCTACAGCAACCAAAAGCCACTCAATTTAGTAGCATACTTTTGTATTAATTTTTATTTTAGCTTGCATTTTGTTTGCTTTGTATTTGTTGTAAGAAAATGGATTGTAAGAGGTTTCTCTATCTCTAGGTGTCTAGAAAGGAGAAAGAAATCGGTGTTACCGAAGTTGACCCACTGAAGGATTATAGACCCTAGAGTAGGAATTGAGGTTCTGAGTATGCATATCTTTAATGTCTATTTCATTTTATTTTTATATATTTCTGTTGTGAAAAAAGAAAAAAAAAATGCTAAAATCTAGGAGTCCTATTCAACCCCCTCAAACAACACAATCCAACAAGAATCAGAAATCATAATCTCGTAGATTTGGTTATAGATAACCAAGGGGGCATTGTATAGTCGAGCAAATACCAAATTGGAAATTGTTACCTTGAGGTGAATTTTCTTTCTTGTTTCAAAACATTTAGCTTGTGCGTTATTTAATTTATAAAAAAAAAATCATATAATTTTGCACTTGTCAAAGAAAATTATTTATGATCTGATCTATATTCTTGTTTGTTTACATTTTTCTTCCATATTGCTTGTCCTATTATATTTATTGTCTATTCTCTTTTGAAAACCATGATGAATTAAATTACATAATTAACCATGTGACTAATAATGTAATAGATAGAATATACTATAGAGATTTTGGTGCTAAGGCAAACCAATATGCAGATATGGATATGCGTAACAAAAATTAATATAAGTGGCATCAAAAATAAAGTCTATTAGGGGTAAGGGAGCAAATTCAGGATGGGAGATAGGATTGGCAGAATAGAAGTGACCCCCTAATAGATTAACAGATGGAGAACCTTCATGGAGTCTTTTAAGCCCCTATGCATATATATACATATATATATATACACAACAACAACAAAGTTTTATCCCACTATTTTAAAAATGAAGTGCATTATAATATACATAGCTCATGTGTCCTTATATAATAGCATATATGTTGACTCCTTGATAAATTAAATCAAGAATACTTGTACGAGTATAATAAATGAGAAAACACAATAAATGAAAAAATTATTTAAGAAATTAATATTTCTAAACCACTTAAATGATGATATTGACTATTACTATTTCATTGGATTTTATAGAATTATTTTACATCATGCACTTCTTTTCTTGTACTTTGAAGTTTTATGAACGTTGCTCATACACGGTGAGCAAAGCTAATTTCACAGCAAGCTTAGCTCATGCGGGCCATAACACTAGATGATAGAGAACTCGTTCTTTGAACTCACTTTCAAGTTCCAAATTGATCTCCCTTGTTTGTATCACCATGATCTAATTCTTGTAACCAACATTCATCTTCATGCTCAACTAGGGGCGTATCTAGTTGTAGCCCTAATGTGATCCCAAGTCTAAATTGTGTCCAAGAAAAAATAAAGTAGCTTAAAAAGGGGACATGTATATATAGAGAGAGAGAAAGGAAGATGGAAAAATAATTAGAGAATTTAAGAAATAGAAAGGTGCCAAATGAAAAAGGGTAAGTACCCTGAAAAAAAATAAATGGAAAAAGATGACAATGGTAAAATAAATCCAAATTTAAATGATTTAATTTTTGCTATCTTCCTTCAAATTTTTATTCTCTAGGTCTTCAATTGACAAAACACTTCATTTTTTATCTCATGATCTTTTGTTTATCCTTTGATATTGTGTGTATAATTTAAGATGAGGCCAGAGATAAATGTTGTCTTAAAATAAATCTCACCCGGTTAGCATGTCTCCTGACATCTCTTTATACGGTACATTAGTGTGTCTTCCTTCATTATTTATCTCATGATCTTTTGTTCATCCTTTGATATTGTGTGTATAATTTAAGATGAGGTCAGAGATAAATGTTGTCTCAAAAAGATTCTCACCTGGTTGCATGTCTCCTGACATCTCTTTATAAGATACATTAGTGTGTCTTCCAATATCTTGTGGGTGTCTCTTCAAGTGTCTTACATTTCTTGAGTGGATTAAACATTATTCAATCTCTTCCTTGAGATTGCTTGGACTTCATCTGATAGCAGAACCATAGTCTACCACAACCTTTACAATTTGTCTATCTACATTAGGAAATTTTTCTATAAATCCTTGTACCTTCAATCTTAGTATAGTCAATGAAAATATTGAATTTAAAAGGATTTTACTTGAATGTCAGATCAACTAACATCTCCAAGAAGTATTTGCAAATATTAGTCTAGAGTGTTGCCTCTTTACCAATTGTGGGACTTTTTCAATGAAACATTACATATGAGAATAGTAATTTCTATGCTTCAACTTTAAAGGGAATATTACCATTGGATTTAGATGTGAATTATGGGTATATCATCTATATATAGTATCTTTTATTAGTCCAGTGCAACAATTTTTTTCCTCTGTACTACTTTATATGATCCATTTTGTGATTATCTATCTGCAAACAAAATACATGTGGTTCTAACATTTAACAAAAAATTTGAAGTAGAAAAGGGTTGGAAGAACATCAGTTCAAACAAGTATAAAAGGACAGGTTGAAATTACCTCAACACGGAAATTCTCATAAATTGGATGTTTAGTAGGAGCCTTGATTGCATAAGTGCGCTTGGGATCAATAATGGTTACTACATCATTGTGATCCAAATATTTTGTCAAGAATTCCTCTCCGCTTATGCATTCTGGAAGTTTCTTTGTGTACAGGCATTCATATCTATAATGAATTGAAGAATCATGTCAGTTTATTGCAGGATGACCATTTTCCACAGAAAGATGCATAAACATTTTGTTGTTCCAGATAGCACCGCGCACACATGGTTTTTCTCATAGGTCTAGAACAGCAATTTGATACAGCAGTAAAGGCAATCTGCAAGTTTCTGAAAAAAGAAAATTCTAAATCAAAATTACCGGTGTGTCGATATATTGCACAAATAATCCAATAATGCTTCAGTTTTAAGTATCTCAATTCCATGTCCTTCAGAGTCATCAGGAATCATTTTACCAACTTGTTGAGGCTCGATACCCCCTAGAGATTCTGACAGCAAAGAAGAGGCTTCAGACTTGATCATCCTGCGCCCCATAAAGGCGCCTATTCTAACAGATCCATAGTCAGTTCCACCAACACTGCATGCACAAAAACTCCTCTCAGAACTCTACTTTGTAAAGGAACTCATGAAATACTCATTTATTACTTATTGGAAAGGTGTTCCCTTTCTTTTTCCTAAACTGATAATTAAAATCTGCATGCACTAGCACTTGCTAGAAAGGCAAAGATACAAAATGAGATATCAAGCATAAACTAGTGTTTTAGTTTTTGAGAATTTGAACTATCATCTGAGATAAATTGATATGGTGTATACCTGTGACGGATACCAGAATCAAGACCCCAGATTCTTATGTGAGATGGAATAGTGACAAGTTCCTTTACTTCTGCAGGCTACACAGTCAAATATGATGGGTAAGTTATAAAGGTAATTTAATGAGAAAAGTGAGACAGCAAAATTTTAGTGAGGCAAACCTGGCAAACCATGGCTAGCAGTTTGTTTGCTTCCCCACATGCAGATGTCATTTGGTCCATCACTCCACAGGGAGCTCCAACAACATGATTCTCAACCTGCTCAGGTCTAACTTATTAGTAATAAAAAAAACTACAGTTGATTAAATATGATAAAAATAGAAGTTCATATGTTCCAACCTTTTGACAAAGTAATGCAATATCCCTTGGTTCAATACTCAGATCTACATACAGCGAAAAACATGGAGATATTTTAGAGCTTAAATAATCTAACATCTCTCAAAAAAGAGCTTACATATTCAAATTTGAAACCAGGCCATTTCAAACTGGTATATCAAGTCCATGATGTTATAACAGGTATTGACTGATTAGATAAAGAAGTAAAAAAGTTCAGATCACAACAAATGTCTGCATCCTAGTAAAGAGTGACAAAAAATAAACACTAAGATTTAATATTTACAGTGATAATCATCCATATTATTCACTAACAGAGCAATACATGTATCTTCAATTATTTAGATGCATAAGTATTAGTATTCCATATCCATGTAACAGATAAATCACGTGAATGTTACAAACTACCATAAATATGGCAAAAGTTCTCATGCAAATCGACTGTACTATGACAGAGAAGAAACTAATTTGACAGAACTTTTGCTATCATTGATGCTCAAATATGACCTCTCTGAAAGTCTATTATGGCAAAAATAAAGATTTTGCATACTAGTAAAGAAAATAATGTAAAACACAACGTTTTTGAACAAAAAGGTAAAGTTAGGGATTTCTGTGGCCTAGAGAAGATGCTATTATCCCATAAAATAGCTGGCTTAAAAAAATATACAAGGATAATAAAAACTAACTATGAGCTGCAGCAATTGCACACATAGTAGCCACTTCAACTGCTGCAGAAGAGGAGACGCCCTTGCCTTCCGGAACAGCAGAAGAAACCTAATTTAATCATAAAAATCAGAAAATAAATTAGGTTTCTTAGTAATAAAACAATATCTACCTACGATAATAAAACAGAGGAAACTAGAACTCTTTTAGTGTAGTGTCGGTTCACTTAAATAAACCAAGAGTTATGTTATGGATTGATATGTTAATAGGTTAACGAACCCAGCCCGATTTGCTAGCAACCCGACCCGGCTTACCCTTTTAAATACATGTCTTATATATTTTTTTCTTCTCTCTTCTAACCCTTGAAGCTGCCGGCCTCCCCCACACCCCCATCCGAACCCTAGCAACTTTGGAGGAGATAGAGGAAAAACCTCGTCGGAATGCTCAAGGTAGTTTTTCCCTACGTCTTGCTAGTTATCTTCCATACGCAAAACACCAAGGCAAGGTTTCCATTTGTTGTTTTTGCATTTACTGCACCATATGGACCATAGTATGATATTTTGATGTATGTTGCATATAATTCCAGAATTTGATTGAGAAGATTTGACAAAGTTTTATCAATTTTGGTTGAAAAATAAAAAAAAAAAATAAGGATGCTAGAGATGGTTCATGCTGCTGTTCGGGTGAGGGAGGAAGACCGGCGGCTGGGAATTTTTCTAGGTTGTTCAGGAGAGGGAGGAAGACTGGTTTTCTGGGTTGTTTGGATGAGGGAGGAAGACCAGCTGCTTGGAATTTTTCTGGGTTGTTTGAGTGAGGGAGGAAGACCGATGGTTGGGGATTTTCTGGGCTGTTTGGCTGAGGGAGGAAGATCAACGGCTGGATTTTTGTTTGGGGCCCTTGCTGGGCTTACCGGGTGAAGAAAGAAGGGGTCGGAGTGGAAGTTGCGAGGTGGAGTTTAGTGTCCAGGGAAGGATGAATGGGAGAGCATGGGCAGGATTCTTAACACAGCATTTCTGTTCTTATTTACCTCCCATATATAGCACCTAGAACTCTATCATCATAATGGTTAGTAGGATGTTGATGCATGCAAGAACTGTTTGTTTTAACATGCAAAGTATACCATTTCATTTATTTAGCAATGTCTTTCTATGCATGAAAAGTAATATTGTTTTGTTTAATAAAGTGAATTGTATGAGACAATGTGACAAGTAGGGAATTCATCTTAAAAAGGGTCCGGTGAATCTTACTAAAACAAAAGAGGTTTGAGAATCCAACTTAAGAAGGGTCCGGTCTTACCAAAACAAAAGAGGTTTGAGAATCCAGCTTAAAAAGGATCCAGTGAATCTTACCAAAATAAAAGAGATTTGGGAATCTAGCTTAAGAAGGGTCTGATGAACCTTACCAAAGCAGAGGAGTTTGGGAATCTGGCTTAAAAAGGGTCTGGTGAATCTTACCAAGCTAGTACTAGGATAAAAAGTTTGGCCAAACAATCAAAGGTTGAAGTACAAAGTAACTACATCTGATGAACTGAATTCTTGTAATCTTTGTAGTGGAAATACATGAAACTAATGTCAACAGTTGTTTTCTGTTAATTTATCAAAATATTCCTCTTAAATGTGAACTGATGTTATTTCTATAAAAGGTTGACCTTGCTATGTCTTTAGACTCACTAAATCTATATGATGCGGAGACGGAAGGACTTGACGAATGAGCTTTCTTGTACCTCGCAGTGCACACCCGAGGGCATCTTTTATTTGTCTAAGTTTCTACATGCTTTAGGATGTTGGGTCCTCCCATTGGAGTCGAGTTATGTGATTGATAGTCATTTTAAGTTCCTTTCACTAGTTGGTTGCACTTTCTGCTCTCATGAAGAATTTATTTACTATTATGATGTTCAAACACATTATTTTTGGTTTCATGTTGGACCAGTTCGTAATGCAGAATCTTTGGAGTTGGGTTGTTTAATTCAGACCTCTTTAATGTTGGTAATGCATGTTTGGTAAAAGGTATGTAAAGGATTTTAGGATGTTTCATTTAGTGCTCCTCAACATTTTAGTAGTCATGGTTGAGATTGTACCACATGGGTCTATTCCTATTTCTCTATTTCAAATAATGGGTTGGTTAACTCATTGCATAGCACTTTACCACCAGATCTCTTCAGTTTTCATGTCCATTAAACAAATGTGACTCTTTGCTTCTTCCATTGATACATCTCATACTGCAGTTTCATATTAAGTTCTCACATGTGATCTGTCATTTCTGCTCCCAAGGCTCACTTAGATGCATTGGTGCATACAAGCGTAGAAGCACGAGATGTTGGCCCTGGGTTTGCTCGGGTTCTCTTCAAGATGTGCTTTAGTGTTAATGTTGCCATTTCTAATTCTCACTATTAACATTCTCGATATGCACAAGAAGAGGAGGTAACAACAACAATGATATGAGAAACCCTACCATCGAGATTGCTATGACATAATGTTGGAACCAAGCAATAGAAATCCTACCATCAAAACCACTATAATACAATGCTGCACCTGGGTGGAGGGAACCCTATCGCCGAAATTATTGTGATAAATAAGTCATAACTAGCCGAAGAAAACCCTATCACCAAGATCATTGTGACAACCACCATAACCGCATGGAGACAATCAAAACTAGGTAGAGGGAAGACTATCAATGAAACTAATATGGCATACATATTAGAATCTGATAGAGGGAACCCTACTGTTGAAACCACTGACATAATGCCGAAACTAGGTGAAGGAGAGCCCATCTTTCCTCACAACCCTACCACCGAAATTGTTGTAAGGACAACCAGACAACAATTGCGCCTCACATGGATGCAAGCACAAACACTATAGTGTCCATTTGTGAGTTTGCAACCTGTGTGATATATCAATTGATTGAGGTCAAATGGACCATTACTTACGTGCACTATTATTTTTCTATGTTTTATGATTTATTTTGCCAGGGCACAAATAGTATGATTTTCATTTCATAATTGTGAATCTGATTTAAATTTTACTAATTAGAGTTACCTAGTTTATGTATCAATCTAGCCATAGATAGTATTTACGCTCTAATTTGAAGGGATCCCATTTGAAGGGAATATTAGATAGAAATAAAAGATAACCCAATCCAGGGTAATACTTAATCTAATGCCTATATTTTTGAGATAGAATTAGTCATATTTAAGGTTCTTATGTCAAATTTATATATTCATGTAATTATCCTTTGTAAAAAGTATATGCAATGCAATTACTCTATTTTCCCTAATCTTTCTACAAGATCCATCTACTAGTATTAAGTATTAACTGCACTTAAATTCCTTATATATCCTCAAAAAAAAAATCTCTCTATGTACTAACGTTGTTACTGAGAAGCTTCTGCACTTTATTCATCATTTTTTTTTCCTTTAAATCACAGGATTTTATCCAAGAGACATGAATGATAATAGATGAAGTATGAAAACATCCATGTCTAGTTTTGACAAGTATAAATGCGAACTCCTTCCTGACAAGTAAAGGATGAAAATTTTAAATATATTCCTGCTTCCTAAAAGTTATATATCATTCAAGTTGAAGATCATCAAGTTGCAAAAAGTCTTACATACTATGACAAAGAATAACAGAAAGCTATAGAACCAAATCGTGTTTCAGTATATGCAAGATAATAAGAATATAGGCATTACCAACACATATATGTATGATGGACAACGTGATTGCAAGTCTATAATGATACAGAATTACAGATAACAAAAATTCACTCTGCGAATCAAACAAGTCAAACTAGGGATGATACACTCAATGTTAAGATCTTGTAAAAGAGGACAGAATTAAATAGGACTGAAGTTATTTGAAATAAATTAAATTAAACCAAATGTGCTGGTCAGATTTGGTTTGAATTGGATAAAATAATTTTGAAGTAATGTTTTAATTATCAATATATTTGGCATAAAAGTACTATATAAAAAATAAAATGTTTTTAAATTTGGTGTGGGACTCTGTTTGGCTTGAAATTTCCAAAGAACCATACTAAAATTTTACTTCAATAAAAATCAAATGAAGCATAAGTGCAACAACAACTAGGTCCAGCTTAAATGTCTCGGGTTGCCCCGACTAACTTACTTGCAACCTAGGTTTAAGAAATAATTTGGCATCATAGTTTTGGTCTATGGTAAAAATGGTACAATATAGGTACTATGCTATGCCAACACTCGTCATGCTTCAGCATGTTTCATAACACGCCAAGGTCAAACTTAAACCAGTTTTGATCTTACAATCTTCTACCATTTAGCTCCTTTTTACCTATAAATTTATGCCTATAATAATTTGGGACTCAATTGATTTAAAATTTTATAGAAACAAGTTACAAATACCTAATAAGTATCTCAAGCAATCATTATGTCTTACTAATACTAAAATGAATGTTCTTATTAGTGCTTGTACCATCCTAGTGAAATTAGCTTCATAATTTTATAACACTAGGATGAAATAATGCTGCTGGAAATATTGGAATTAATTTCTCCACAACTATAAACAATCTTACTTAATCATTGAGAACTGAAACTGGAAAAATTGGAACCAAAGATACATAGAAACATGATATCAATGTTTCTCAATTTGTCTAATTTCAATGTAACTCCTCTTTGTTACTCTTGATGCTCCAATTGGAGCTTCCCCTCTTCCCTTCTTTTTAAGTATTTCATCTCATTCTTATGACAGGCAGAAAATTGAAGGATTTCATGGCTAGTTCCAGATGATACCTTCCCTAACAACATATGAGTTGAGACAGACCTACTTTCCATCATTACCACTGAAGTTGAGTTGGCATGAGTGGCACAACGGTTTTGACAAATTGGTATAGATTGGCTAGAACAATATGATGCTCGCAACTACCAAAACAAGTTATGCTAATGAAACAAAAATTGTAACTGAATAAAAATAATTATGAGAAATGGAAACTTAATACTAGTTCAAGCTGTGACAAATGATCATCACTAACAAAGAAAGATTCTTTGGCATCACAGCAAAAAATTACTATACTGCAAGAACTTTCACCAGCTTCTTAAAGTCCTCAGAATGTAATTAATAGGCATCATAAGATTATCTTAGCATCCTATAGAAAGTGCAATCTATGAGATTTTGTGGTGTCACGATTTGCATTGCTAATATAGGCATGTTAGACTATCAAGATTTATACATAGAAATCAAATGAACATCTTTCTCAACAAAGCTGAATGGAAAAGAACATTCCTTTCAATAAGGATTCCAAATTCATATTCTACTTGCTCTCAAATTTTTAAATACCTACCAGTATGCTTATACTTTGTGTAAATCTAACACCAAGCTCAGCCATCAAGACTAGAACTGCTCCAGCAACATATGCTGCCCACCTGAAATACAATTAAAAGTTAGAAAAATGAATAGCATCTCAACATATATTATCAATTTTTTGATGTGTTTCACACACTTCTGAGAAGGATCTTGTGAAAACAATTGGCGAGCCTTTTCATATGACATTGGTTGTTCTCCATCCATTAAATCGGAGAGGTCAATGTCAAAGGTCGGTGCACGATTGCTCAACTCTGAACCAAATGACACCTAAGTCAATTAAAAGAAAGGATAAATATGTTATTTTATAAAATTGGTGAAGTGATATATCTATAAAAATCTTCCAATACTCAGATGTTTTGGTTCCTATGCACTCATGCTGACACAGCATGACCTTGGTAAGATCATGCCATATCAGACATTTGGACCCCCTTAACTCTTGTTCCCACAAAAGTTAAGGGGAAATTGCAATTATTCTATGACAAAATAACCCAATATTTGCAACCAAACAAGGTGTCTAATTGCAAGAATAAGGAAATGAGGCAAGTTACAAAGCCTTGCATTTGGAAGAAGCACTTCATTGGAATTTTTCATCTTGTTAAGATTGTGTAACAGGATCTTTATGAAAACAACAATATTAACCAGAGTTCAGCAAAATAATTACAATTTGCAGCACAGAAATAGACCCTAGTCCTTTTGCATGCTGCCGTGCTTGAGCATGTTTCCAGAGTTTCTGCTTACTAGGATGGTTCTTTTGCACAGCAACATGGCAGGCTTCTTTGATAGGCATCTGTCACAGAAGGATATGTCAAACAGGTTAATAGAATGACAATGATTAGAAAGAAAATGAACATCTACTAAGTTTTAATGCTTCCATCATTTTGAATAGCGACACCAGAAAGTAATAAACATTAGTTAATTCTAATGCAAGCTTGACAAAGTATTGGTACATTTGATATATTCCATAGATTGTAGCATCTAAAAGAAAATTGGAGAATTAGAGTTTTTGACTATAACTTTAGAAAAGGAATTTTAAAAAATAAACCATGAAAGAAAACTGAAAGAAGAAGCCAGAAAAGGAAAAAAAAAAACTAGCAGGCACTAAATCAAATATAGTGGAAAGTGAAAACTGCACTCCTATGTTATCATAAACTGCAAATTCCCAAGGCGTAGCCGAGTTGGTCACCACATGGTAGATTTGTAGAAATGGGCAAGGGTAAATTCCCGGCGTAACTGACGTAACATACCTCCCATGTGGTTGCCTGCTCGATTTCCTATTTACCTCTCTAAATATGGCTTGGACCCGACATGTGGGGGTGCCCAGGATCAAGATATGACCTTTTTGTAGAAATGAACAGTCTTAAGCAGTGCTATAACTGTGTGGAAACTAGTCTTAAGCAGTTTACAACCAAGCATACACTCTCAACAAATATACCTTCATGTACTGTATTGCATAGAAGCCTAAAGTGTGGTCCTATACAGATACAACACTAACTGTATTGCTGATCACCTTTATTACCTGTAAGACAAGGCTCCCTGAATAATCTGCAATTCCTCCCATAACATCCAACCTCCCAGGTGCTCTTGCAACATAAATCTCCTCCTACAACCATCGCAAAGTAAAATCATGTCAGCACTTCAATGCAACTTTAGCAGGATTCATCATATATTTTTCCTGCACGGCCCAACTAAGAATCATTTGATATAGTAACATATATATAAGAATGCACATGAAGATAAATATATGTGAAACTACTATCAAGAAAGCATATGCATCTAGGCATGAGTTAGGAAGCCTTCAACAGATGGATCATGGAACATAGAGGGAAGGGGATGGGAGGAAAAAAAACATTTTTCTATTTTAGTGAGAAATGTTTCTGAGTTACCTACTTGAGGCAATCAAAATCCACTAGAACAACTGAGATAAAATAGAATTAGGCGCATATCCTTGTTTAGCAATAGTTGTCCCAAACAAGGAAACATGTGGGAAGAGAGCATAGATGCAAGGAGCGAGCATCATGCTGTAGGAAATGGAACTCATGTTTCTTAATTATCTTCTTAAGGATATCATTAACTTGTGAAAAAAATTGGAGATTATACAAAATCAACACATTCATTCAGCTAAAGGGGAATTGATGCAAAGGAAAAAAGTATAGACTTGAATTTTGAGTTTGAAAAAGTTGGCAATCATTTTATTAATCATGTAGTTTGATATGTTAAAATTTGGTTTGAGTATCTTTTAATTCAATGAGTACCTTTTGATTTGGTAAGAATCTAACTCGATTATTATATTTCCTAAATGGTGCTATTAAAAAAAAATAGTTAGTAAAAGTGTCTTGCCTTTTTGTATTTTTTATCTATCAACTAATAAAATTTCTCTTTGTCCTCACAGGTTAGCGCAATTGGCATCTGCATGAGTGTTTGCTCCAATAGGTCTTGGGGTCGATTTCCAGGTGCAAAATGTCTCGTTGGATGTCCAACCTCTTCTATGCAAAGGGTTGTTGCATTAGGGCAAAATGTCCCCCATGATTTATCTTGTCGTGAGGCTGGCGATACTAGCTGCTTGGGGTGAGCGACATCACCTTTTGCTCTAACTAATAAAATTTCTTATTTGATTAATCTTTGTCCTGGAAACAGCCTCTTGCAAAAAGCAAGGTAAGGTTGCGTAAAATCCTTCCCCTGGACTCCGCATGACGGAAGCTTTGTGTAGACCCGACCCCGGGCCGGGTCTGGCCCGGACCCGGCCCAGGCCCGTAACCGG
>JBBMJZ010406323.1:0-12820 GCA_037833815.1 Zingiber zerumbet
ATAATTCAATAAAAATATATTAAAATTAACATCCTCTCTCTCTATATATAAAATTAAAAAATAGATTAAAAATTTATATAATCTCCTCCTAATATCAATAAAAATAATAATTTAATTTTAGAAAAAAAAATCTTTAATATATATATATTATTTAATCGGATATTAATAGTCCCCCAATACCCTCTTCTATTCGGTTCGGATATCAAATACTCCATCGAAATTCATGTGAAATTATCATCCCTATTAATGACTACTACAGTAACAATGAAATGGCTACCAGAACTCTGATACAACCAGACGCTCAATTATCTCCTAGACCCTAGTTATTTTTTTTATTATTATTATTTTTTTTTACACTAACATTGAAAAAAAGTAGTATTCTCGAAATAAAAATACCTGAGAGAGACCCTTTTATTTTTTTAAAAAAAAAGAGGCCAGTTTTTGATGATTTACATAATTTAGGACACTCTTTATATTTTTGTCCATTCATCTTTACCTCATGAAACCAGGAAACCAAATTTCCAACAACAGCAACAAAATCTACCTTACATTTTCTCAGATACCGTCAATCTTAACAAGCGTAGTTATTTGAAACTTCACCAGTTCAGATTTAGATTTCTGAACAATACTTTATTTGATAGAGTTAACTAAAAGAGAAGGTTATACTCCTTCAGTCCTCCAATTCGATGATTTTCACCACCGAATCATCACCGACTTTCTGGCAGACGACGACTCGGTCATGAGACTTGATCAAACCAGAAGCCTTTCCATGATCAAGAGCAACCTTCAGAACTGACTCGTTGGTCGCACTAGTTGACTCAGCCTGCAGTAGGAGACAATTCATTGCTTAGTATCAAACTATGGGCAAGACCATTTTATGCTTACTTGAACAAGAAGAAGGTCAACGACAAAAAAGTACCAAGGTTTGAATTTACAGAACCGAACCCACAAAAACAAAATTTAAAGAACATTAATTAAATTTAATATCAAATTAAATCACCAAAATCCCTAATTCTCTTCCCCAGTTCCCCCATGTCTCCATGTCACCGGATTCCACTGGTTTGAGGCTCCATAGAATGTGTACAGTTCGACCATCCTCTAATCCTAAGGTGAAGTGATTTCCTTCACTGGTTCAATTGTCATTGAAAGAGTCACATGTAGGTCAAGGAGATATCAGTGGGGTCATGGCAATTACGCTACTGAACAACGAAAACACAAATGATCTTATTGTGAAAAACTTTGACACATCAGTATTCATTGATCATCCTTTCCAAACAACTCATGTGGCTCAATCAGAACCTACTTCCCAAGAGAGTCCATCATCCAATATTACAATGTCCAACAAGAGCATTCACATTTCGTCCGGCTCCAAGTTGCAACCAATGCCTCATTTCAGTCAGTTACCTCTTTGGTCGATACATCTACTACTTGTTTATTGATGATCCCCTGGATTCTTGAATCAAAAGCCTCTTACACATTTCAATCAACACTTGCTTATCATCTATCATGCCACCACCAATGTATTCTATCAACATCACAATTGCGAATAGGTCAGACTCATGGATTAAGGGCACTGGAAATTTCTCTTTCACCTTTGTAGTATTTATCTTATATTTTTTCTATCACTAAATTTCCACTAAGTTTATTATCTATTAGTACACTCATAAAATGCTTAACTTGTTCTATGACAAAAGATGTAACTTTCATTTTCATCCAAGATGAGAGGACGAGTAAAGTGATTAATGCATGACATAAGTTTTGCAGACTATGCCAATTGAATGTGCCTTCATCATCCTCTATTTTTCTAGCGTCTCCATCACTTCATTAGATATATATTTGTCTTGGTTATCCTAGTTTCCAACATTAAAAAAACTGAACGATCTGATCCAAATGTATTGTTCCACTAGATTACCAAAAGTTTACATTAACTGACACAAGCAATCCTCTTGTATAGTTTGTGCTGATCATTGTCGATAAGTCTCATATCATGTCAATAGTTGACATACCATGGCACTCTAAGGCATGCAACAAGATGAATTCAAGCAATACTAGTTAACTTCTATAATTTCTTCCTCTAACTATTACTTAATCACTATAATTTTATGTTTTGCATATAGCAAGTGGCAGAAGAATGCATGTGTAACTTATATTAATTTATCCCAACATGCATTGAAGTAAATAAAAATGAGCAGAATTATTTTTAATTCAATTGCTAATATATATAGGTTGACTATTATAACAAAATTTAACCTAATTCATTATGGAAATCTTATCAAAATTCATCTTGGTGTGCTTTAGCACATGATAAAATGGGATGAATATTGTAAAAAAATTTAATCCAATTGACTAATTAATTATAAATTATGCTAAAAAATATTAAAGTAATAAATCATCTGGATTTATGTCATCTTCTTCAATGCATGTCAAAGTTTGATGAGTGTAAGCATAACACGGTACTTAAGTACCATTTCGGGTATAAAATGACTTTAATATTTTCCCCAAAGTATACATTTGTTTTTATTGTTTTTTTTCTTATTCATCTATTTTCTCCCATCACCTCCAATACTTTACCGATGTCATATGTCAGCAATCCAATATGGTATTGTAACCGTCTTGTTTTGGTCAACCACCAAAACTTGACTCAAAATGAAATTTTAATCCTTGGTGTGCTTATCAATCACAATGATAATTTTGTTTGAAGAGTAATCTACCCATGCTTTCATAGCAATTAACAACAAAGTGTAGCACTTCAAGTGAGGGATGCAAGCTCTCCCTATCTCTCTCTCCCTTTGCTACCATTCAAGCTGGGATGATTAAGAAATTGCTTAGATCAACCTAGATTTCTAAAATCACTCTAGGATGATGTAACCAATTTCATCTTTTTTTCATTCTCAATTTGATTGGATTTGATATGATTTTAAACATTTATAGTAAGTTGTATCTAATTACTAGATAATTTCAACAAATCTCTAGTTCTTTAAGCTTGTGTCAACCTTTGTAATATGCACAATTCCATATAAAATACTGAATTAGCCTTCACCGATATCAATCCAAGTTAGGTGATAACCATGTACTTTGCATATATACTAGCGTATTTAAGAGCGGATGGATCCAAACGATGTTGATTAGTGTTGGCTGCTGCTGAGAGACCAAACATATAGGAAAAAAAAGAATAGCATATTAATATTTTGTTTGATATAAAAAGTGTTCTTGAACAGTCATAAACCTCTTATAAAGATTTTAGAATCCAATAAAATTAATCTTGTCTATTTATGATCTGGACAGACAAAACAATGAATAGAACAAATGTACATTCAATAACATAAACACTTACAGGATGGCGAGGGTCAGCAAGCATGGGGAAGAGGCCTCTAACTATGAGTGACTGTCTTGCCTGCCAATAATATTTACTTTAATTAGCATAACTCATTTTTTGCATTACCAATAGTTAATGGACTGTACTAATGACTGACAAAAGTGATGAGTAATGGGAATAATTCCAAGAAAAATATACACTAATGATTACTGAAATGAAGTGCAAATCTTAGCTATAGTCGCCGGAAACAATAAAACAGAAACAAGATACTAATATTCACTAGAGCATATAAGATGATTAGCTGGCCACTTACTTCAAAAGCACCACTGAAACTCCAGCGAAGTTGGTTTGTCTTGAGTCGAGGAACGACCACAGATAATACAGGCATTGTGGGCCTATACTTAGCAATCAACCTAAACAAACAATGAAAGGAACCACATGGATGTCAAGAATTTTCACAATGCACTGGTATTTTAAAGAATTTTACTAAATTAGCACCTCGCAGCTCTTCCAGATGAAGTGAAACAAACAATCACAGAAGCTTTAACCTTGATAGCAGCACGCACCTAAAGTTGATCAATACCACACTTTTATAATCCGCTTTGTTCCGAATTTAGGATGAGTTCATTACTTTTATTAAAATCAAGATTTTTCCCTATTGATTATGAATATCCTCTTTACAATTAATTAAAATTGTTGTATTTGCTCCCGGGGCAATGGTGCAGCTGCAGTGCACCTTTTCAGTTTTCAGGCATCTAAGGATTGGATCCCAGTCTCAGTGAATTAACGAATGAATTTCCCTTAATGGACAGTTGACCAAAGAACACTGAGCTGATAGGCCGCTCGTTGCGAGCGTTTTCCGATTTACCCTGGTGGCCGGTGGAAAACTTCCGTGGGGCTCGCCAGTCACCCCAGGATTAGTCGGCCTAAGCTGAATACATGATGCCAACAACAAAAATTGTTGTATTTGACGAAGACTTGTGCTGTTTAGGCTAGTTTCAGCATTGTTTGGGATGTCAAATTGAGTAAGAAACTCCTAGAAATAAGGATGTAATCGTAGGATGGGAAGAGATTGAGTTGGATTTGATTTGGGTTTTGAATTGAAATTGGTTGGACCATTATTGGGCTGAGTTCAGTTTAAGTTCAAGGAGTTTGAATTTGATTTGGTAGTAAAGGGATCAGGTTTAGTTGTTTGGGAGAGGATAACTTGTGGGAAAAAGGAATCACAACTGCCATCCCTATCCATCTGCACGAGAGATTGACTCGTTTTAGAAAAGGTGGTGATCTCCTTATTTCCTACTCTCAAAATCCCAAAACTTGTTATCCAACTTACAAATCCTCGTCTCCATCAAATTCCCTGATCTAACTGCTCCCACCTGCTACAATTTATGCGCCAACTATAGCAGCAAGGAATGCTGCAAGAAGACTGTCGTCCTCTTTTTTCCAACACCCAAAAAATTGAGTTAAGACCTTCTCAAATCTTCTCAACCCTCCGGTGTGTAGCAATGACTTGTTTTTCTTTGATTTAGAATAGATTTAGATCTCCTTAAAATTTTGCCCACTGCTTAGGATAGCCCCTTTGTTGTAGGTTTCCGAATCATTGGCTAGGGAAAAGATTGAGAATAAAACTTATTGTTTCCTTGTTATCTTTAATGAATTTACTTGCTGGGATTTCTGTATAAATTGCATAAAACCATGGTTTAGAAAGTAGATGACTTCTATTAAGTTAGTTTGATAAAAAGGAGAGTTCCCCAACTATCAAGATCATTTTTCACGCCGGTGAATTGATACTAGGGTCATTTTTAAGGTGGGTGATTTAGTGCTCATTTCTTTTCTCTGCGAATAAGCATAAAAATTTTGATATCTTGATTGAATCTGTAATTGATGTTCATTATTGTTAATTGGTGTTAAAATTATGATTTCTTAATCTTCAAGTGTTGAAAATAAAGAGAAAATCTTTGGAACATTTAACCATCCAACCTAAAGCTAAATTTGGATCAAAGAGAGGGTTAATATGGTGAAATAAGTATAACAAGTGCAAGATTTCATGATTCCTTTGCTTGTTGAAACTACATACTCTTGATAGTAGAACATCCTTTTAATACCAAAATGATGTTCTATACCAAAATGACTAAACTTGAGAGGAGAACATCCTTTTAATACATAGACAAAATAGATTACCACACTTGTTTGTATGAGATTAATGGGTGTGCAACATCCTAACTTAAACACTCTCCCTTGTGCCCATCATTACTCAAAGGTAATAGTCCTAGTTCTGTAGTTATCAAAACATATTGAGTTGGGTGGAGTTCGTTCCATCTCAAAATGACTAGTCACATAAGAGTGACATCCTTTTATGGTCTGGAGCATCCAAGCTTCAATAAAAATGATGGACGATTGATTATTATAATATAGTTACTAGGTTAAATCATAATGTTATGATAATTTATATTAATTTTTATTTAGCATTCTATGAATGTTCTTGATTATACCAGCTAAGAATATTTGTTCTCACCCTCATTTCGTAAGCCTGCAGACTCATAGGTATAGCAGACTTGGAGATTGCATCATATTAGTTTATTTAGGTGTTGCTGAGAAATTTTTATTATAGAGTTATGTAATTGCCTTTCTAAGTTGAATTTTTAGTTACTGTGTGGTATTGTGCCTGGTTGTGATGCCTAGTTGTTTTTAGGGATAAATTGTTGAGACAATAGGGGTGTTGTTCCCTCCTTGGAAAAAGGAAGGGACCCTCGGATCATAACATTTATTGCTTTATCAAATTGGATTGGGCAAACGAAACTAAGATCATACAGCTGATGAAGCAATAGACTCCAAGTGGCTCATTGGTTCCCCAACATAAGTCACGGTCTTCTTGAAGTACAAATCCTGGTTGAAAACTTTCTCTGCCTGCAAAAGTTATTTCTATGGTTAGAGCAATATAAAAGTAAGAGAAGAGGAAAGGACATTTAGGAAAGGATGAGAATCAATATAGAGTAAACCACATGTTTGCTATATATGAAGGATACAACAGAATCCAAGTTACCTGCTACTAAGATAACCTGATATTAAAATAACTGTCCTCATTGCCCTACCCCCGATTATCCTCTCTGCTTAGATTTAGCACTCAACCTCAACAATGTCTTATAAATTTCTACACAATCAGCTAACATGAAACTCCACTTTTCTGAATGTAACAAAGCACACACAGCAGAATCCTCCAGACTCATGATTACCAGAATCCTCAAGCTTCATGAACACCATAACTTAGCATTAAGTTTTATGTCATCTCAACAGAATAATGTTATTCATCCAGCTATCCCTTGTGCCATGAGCATCCAAAACATTATCTTCCCATTGGCAAAATTTGAATAAAAGCTTTCCATAATGAAATATATAAAAGTCACTCTGCATTAGTGGCAAGAGTTGAATATGTTGCCCATTTCCTGGTCAAGAAAATATCTATTCAAGTGAAAAAAAAAACATAAAATTTTGTACTGTACATGTCAATATGGAAGTTTCAAATAATTTGCATATGTAACCACTGCAGAAGTAGGTAAAGAAAGCATAAGAAAAAAGTTCACATGGAAAACATCTCAAGACATTCAATCTTTTCCATGCATTTTATTAGGAATACAAGGTACAGAAAGCTCACCTCATAACAAATTCTACCCACAGTGGAAATCGTCTCAACAGGATACAATCCTCGAAGAGTTTCAGCACCCAAAAGGATTGCATCACTTCCTGGGAAAAGTAGACAGTTGAAAGTTTAACAAAATAAAATAAGACACTAATGTATGCGGCATATAACAACAATGACACTTGTCCCATTGGAGTTGGACTATTTGAGATTGGCAAATGGGTCAAATACATTAATCATGATATGTGAAATTGGAGATGTTAAAGATAGCAATATTGACTTTAAACAATTTTCTCCATAGAAACAGAAAATACCATCGAGTATTGCATTGGCCACATCAGTTGCTTCAGCTCGTGTCGGTCTCAGATTGTCAGTCATGCTATCAACCACACGTGTGATGACTGCTGGTTTTCCAGCCATGTTACACTTATATACAGCAGCCTTTTGGAACAAAAATACCTATAGACAAAAGTATGTGACTAAGTGATAAGTTATCAATCACAATAGCTGCAGCAGGAAAAAAAATCAAGTTAGAAAATCCTTGAAAGAAGAAAGGAAAATTTTGAACAAATAACTCATCAATTGAACTCGGGCTTGGAAAATAGATATACGTTTACTATGCTTTAAAATGAGCGTTTATTTGCATCTTGTTTTATGCCAATGAGTATTTCAGCTGCATGGTTATTATGTCTTCATCAAAAAAGAGAAGAAATAAAGTAATACTGGCCTTCTCAGGTGGGAGATCTATTCCAAGATTCCCACGAGAAAGAATAATTCCATCTGCTTCTTGCAGAATCTCATCAAAATGTGTAAGTCCCTGAAAACAAATTGAGCAGTGGAAACCATGACTATAAAGCTTTAAAACAGATGCTTTCTATAGTCAATTCACATTTCAGCAAACCTCTATGCTCTCAATTTTTGCAAATATCTGAGTTTGGTAAAGATCACCTAATTTTGACAGGAAATTCCGGGCCTGCATGCAGTGGGAGCATAAGAAGTCATCTTTTGAACAATACTTAACAAACATACCTACCTTGTGAAATAACTATTGAAAGGACAAAGACAAGACAAGATACTCGTCAGACAGTTAAGCAGAACTAATGAGTATACATAAAACAACATACTTGTCGGACATCTTCCACATGCCTTGTATAAGACAATGATAGGAAATCAATTTTGTTTTGCACACCCCATGTACTTATAACCTGAAATGTAGATAACAACAAGATTTTAGTCAAATAAGTTTGAGACTTTTTTGAGGTAATACAGAAACAAAAAAACAGTATCAACAAAGACAAAATTGATAATTGAAATAAAAAATTGTGATTGTAAGAGGGACTAGGAAAAATATGAAACGAAGGCTCAATGTAGTGTGGTTGATTGACAATAGAAAATGCATTATAAGGAATTCAAAATGATTATAAGATTCTAAGAAAATGACAAAAAGAATCGTAAAGACTGTCTCAGCTGAAGGAGTACAGCTAGTGATGGTGTAATCTACAGAAAATTAGAAATGAGGATATTATGCAGCCAAAACAAATGATAGCAAATGATAAGACGGCTATGAACTGTAGATTCCATTTAAGTATCATGAAAACACATACCAATAGGGGAAAATGTCAATAATAGCAACATTAGTTATATAGCAGAAGAAGTTTTTCTTGAATCATAGTCTCAACAGCCATTTCCTCCATGGGAGCATATTCTCTCTTCTATAGATGCATCTTTTGTGGGAAAGATTCACTACTACTGCATATATAGTGAATCTATGATGCACGCTAAAGTTTATGAAGGAGAAACAACATGGTCAAGGGTTCTTAAAATCACATATTTAAGTTAACCATTAATCTTAAAGAAAAGTGTTGATTGGTGTTACATCATGCAAAGTGTTGCTTACATTTTTGTCAGATTCAGTAAGTGTTGGCAAGTCAATTCGGATTTGGGATACATGGAGAGTGAACAATGACCCAGACAGAGTAGCAGAGTTCTTTATTATGCAGACTACATCTTCCCCTTTCAACTCAGCAACCTGCATTGATAAATTGTTACAGAAAAAGCTTGGCAATGCCTTGATAACTCAAAAAAGCATAATAATACAGTAAATTCTTACAGCTAGTTTTCTGTCAACATTCAAGATAAATTGTTTTAGGAAAAGTTAGTTTTTGAGTCACTTGCAAAAACCATACCTCTAACCAAACAGAAGTAGTTTCACTCCCAGTAAACAAGTATTGGCCAATAAATATTGTGTCTCCTGGCTTCACAGCCTGCAAATGCAAAAGAAGAATAAACTCAGTTCTAGATATTATAAAGTAATTCTATCTGCAACATCAGAATAGAAAATAGTTACATACAGCCCTTTGTTGGGTTTGAGACTGCACCGGCTCTATTTAAACACTACCAAGAAATTGCTAATATGATCAAATATGGAAGCGAACCATAAGAAAAGCTACACTACAAATATTTTTTGGTCTAAAACCAGCTTGAATACCCTGATGAAGCTAACAATAACCTCCTCAAACAGAAGAAGATGGTGGCCAATGCACAACAACATGAGTAAGAGAGAGATATACCATAACATCCACAAAAAAAATGCTTATGATATGAGAGCAAGTATAAAAAAAAGAAGGCAAACCACTTCCTACACCATGTACAAAAAAACTCTCAATCATCCCACACTCCACTCTCAATATCAATGGAGAAATACAACCCAGATTATCTCCATGAGTCCTGAGATTTTAAACCCTCTCCTTGATGGAAAACCTCCCTAACAAGATTTTTGGTCTACAATAGGTGATGAATGATTAAGGTTTTACAACACAATGCATTAGAGCCAGGTGAGATACCCTTTAAATAAGGTGTTGGGATGAAATCTCAGTGGAAGAAGTCATCAAGAAAAAAAACAGGGGAATCTGATTGTTGGATGCAAAGTGGTGTATATTCTCATTCTAGACCTCTCGTGGATCTCACATTGGGGCACAGGTGTGAAGGTCTGAGCCAAGTACAAACAAAGTCCTAGCCACCAAAAGAACAGATAAAAAAAAATAATCCAACATTGTACAAATACCATTGGAATTCCTCAAACAATGCTCCCACCAAGAAATAAATGAAGTCACCTCAACTTTCTAGGTGTATGTTTACTAGCCTGAAACAGTCATGTTTTAGGTTGCAAAATAGTGAGAGAAGCAAAAGGGTAGAAGATTGATCAAGAACTAACATATTCGCATAGACAAGTATGTTTTTTTATAAGGATAGATAAAAGAAGATAATGCTTGCCTTTGATAGATTTGTGAAGTTTATAGGCAACAACTCAGAAGTAGCTTCCTTCTCCTGATCTGGTGTCAAAACAACATACGCATTTGCTTCAAGTGAAATGGCCTTCTCACTTTTGTTGACAACCTGCAACTCTGGACCCACTGTATCTAACATTACCTGGAACAAGACAAATTTATGTTATTAAAGTCCAATCAACAAAAAAGAAACTAAGAACTGGAAAATGGTCACTAGAACCCTGATTTTGTGGATAACGTTGCCATGAGAAAAAGTAAAAGGAGAATAAATGCCAGGTAGAAACATAAATGGAGCCGTTATTAGAGTTATTTGTGGCCATGGTAGATGAACGCAAGTGCGCACTCACAAGTTGAACATAAGTTAAGCTCAAATTCCAAACAAAAGCAGTAGCGGAGAGCATTGATAGCAAGTAAACGAGTGAAACTTAAATCGAGTTCGAACTCCATGGAATAGACGAGAAAATAAAAGAAGGAAGAATATTAAAATCAAACAATGGTAGCAAGCAAGATGAACAACAATTTGCAACCTGAGAAAGCAGTCAAACAAGCGAAATATGAATAAAGCTCAAAACCATAGATCCAAGGAGAAAAACGAAAGAGAGAAAGAAAGAACATGAGTTAGCAATCAATGTTAGCGACAATTTCCAATTAAAAAAAAAAAGGTAAATTTTGCTGAAACTCAATAAGACTGATGGGGGGACCAACGTATGACTATAATAGGGAACTGTGATAACACGACAAACACGAGCAAGAAGAGAAAAGAACTTCGTCAACTTAAAGTGGCTGATAACCAAGACTACACTTACTGCACACAACTTTTGGGTGCTCCTGATAGCTGCCTTGAGATTGTGGAGAGTCTCCTGGTGATAGCCAGCGTCTCCCCAAGAGAAGTCAAAGCGTGCCACTGCCACCACATAATACCCAGTAAATCTCCCATCATCCACGAAAGAAAGCACCAATAACAACCCGCTGCACGAAAACAAGGCGTACCGGACATGCCAGCCTTGAGGCAGGCGGCGATCACCTCCACCGACCTGGACTTGGGGCCGAGCGTGCCCACGATCTTGGTCATTGCCGGGAAGAAACTCTGCAAAACGGCAATGTGGCCAAGCAATCAGAAGATCCAAATCGTCTGCTTCTCAACCAAGATCCAGTAAACGAAACACACCGGCTTCGATGGCTCGAGGATCGAGGCCATCCTGATGGGTTCCTCGAGGAGAAGGTGAGTGGAATGCATTCTGAGAGCTGCCGAGAACAAAAAAGTGAGCGAATTGGAGATGGAGGAGAGATCGCTCAGAGTGGAAGTGGAAGCAGATCGCTACAGTATTACTCTAGTCTACTCCCCCAATCGATGCTCCATCGTCCTTTGTTTTTTCACGTTCTGTTATAATTGACCAGAGGCGGAAAGCGGTGGTTGGGTTGCCCGTGATACGGTCCGGTTTAACCTATCCCCAAAATATAGGCCGTAGAGGCCCAGCCCATACAACGTCTCTTTTGCCATCCGTCAGGTGGCGTTTAGTTTTTGTTAGATCAAAATGTGAATGATACTCATGTATTATAGAATAAGAATTGATATATATATATAATATTTAATAGTTGAATATTTTCTATCGGGATAAATTAAATTTTTTTACCTTTAAAAAAAAATAAATATAAGAGAAAAATATGATGAGAGAAAATGATGAGAGAAAAGTGTAATGAGAAAGAAAATGTGATGGAAAGAATGAAGAGAGAGAAATTGTGATGAAAAAAAATAAGAAAAGAGTGTGATGGAAGAGAGCAAAAAAGGATGAGGGGAGAAAATATAATGAGAAAAAACTACGATGGAAGAGAATGAAGAGAGAGAAAATATGATGAGAGAAAATTAGCAGAGAGCGTATGATGAGAGATATTGAGGAAAGAAAAAGTATGATGAAAGAAAAAAATGATAAGGGAGAAAGTGTGATGAGAAAAAATAAAGAAAGAAAGTGTAATGAGAGAGAAAATATGGTGGCAAAAGATGAATACACTCGCCTCCAGCTTCCCTGTCAATCCGTCCTAGGGCCAACACCATGATGGAAGAAAAAGTATGATGAAAGAAGATGGGGAGAGAGAGTATGATGAAAGAATGAAGAAAGAGAAAATATAATGAGAGAAAATGAGGAGATAGAGTATATGATGGGATATACTGAGGAGCGAGAAAATATAATAAGAGAGAAATTGTGATGATAGAATGAACAGAGAGAAAGTATAATGAAAATAAAATAATGAAAGAGAAAGTAATATGAAAGAAAAATTGAACAAATATATTAAGGATATTTTTCATCCAAAATATAATTTTCATTCTTATTCTTATCAAAATTAAGGAAAGAGGTGGATTCCATTAATACCTAAATTTTTAAATTTTATTATAAAACTTTGATTTTATTTTCATCAACCAAACATAAAATTTAAAAATAAATCCATTCCCACATTTATAAATCACTAAACCAAACTCTTCCCCCTTTTTCTTTAGATTTTGCCATCCATTTCAAAATCCTCCGTTATGGCAAAAGGCGAATATGCTCCTCCCAGCGCCCCCGCCAACCCGTCCCAGGACCA